>CM067519.1:12040308-12252808 GCA_034509495.1 Acestrorhynchus altus
TTATTATTATTATTATTATTATTATTATTAAGTAAAAATTGGAGATTTTTCAGTCACTAGATACTAGTCAGAGTGGTTTGACACAGTTCCTCTATATCTATCTATCTTTACATATAGGGCTGGAGAGGTATGGACCATGATATTGATATAATGCAATATGTAACAGTGTAATGCTTTTTTGATTTACCATTATTTGACCCCAATCACCACTGTACAAAAAGTCCATAAGTTTCTCTACAGGAACCACGTCAAATTAAACCACTCTGACTGACTTTACATCACAGTGACTGAAAAATCACCTATTATTTTGTATTTTATCCATTTCTTTTTACATTATGGCATTTTTAAGGTGTGGGAAACAAGCACCGATACCCCATCTAATCTAACCGGGTCCAGTTACGACCACATTTACAACATACTCTGGCAGTCTTTTTTCTGGATTATTCCATCAACTTCTGGGAGGGCATGTTCTCTAGTACAGCATGTAATGTAGTATGAAGGCATAAATTTGTACATTTCACGGAGGTGTAATGCACCGTGTAAGTCCTGTGGATCAGCATGTCAGAACCATCAAGCTTTTTCCCCGCATTGGCTCTTGACATGTGACCATGGAAACTTAGCTGAGCTGAGATTTATGAAAACATAATGCTGCTGGGATCAGGCTTGGTTCAGGTCTGAAGACAACTCTTAACTAAATGTAAACAGGCTGAATTTGGTCAAAAACAGAACAGTGGATGTAGGGAGTCGAGTGTGACTCATAGGGCTGAAATAAATAAACTATTATTCTATTTAATATTATATTCACTAATCTAACTGCTATGCCTTCTGCTGCTCAACCTCAATTTGTCGCAGCTCTTCCATCCTTCAAAGTTCCCATCTTGTATAATGTGGTGAAAGAACACACCCCCTACATTTCTGGTAGTGTACTGGAGTCAGTCATTTAGTATATTAACTAGGGCTGTGTATTGGCACAAATCTGATGATGATATGCATCACAACACATGGGTCATGATTCAATATACTGCAATATATTGTGATACTGTTAGTGAGGTGATGACTTTTTTTTTTTACTCTCTAGCTCAATTGTTCTGAAGGTTTTGATAGTTTTAGGGCCTTTATTCTTTTGAGATTTGATAGTTGATTAAAAAAAATGTATTTCATGCCTTTATTTGGCTGCACAAACACTTCACAGCTTTAAAATCTGGTTAGAAACTGACAGACTAGTGTTTTTGAGCTAAAAATGCAATAGTTCTGATGACTTTTTTTTTGCATTCATTAGATTTACTAGGATAAGCAGTCCAAAGTATGTAAAACTGAAATGTCATTATTTATCTGTTCTTATCATTATTAATGAAGCGTTGGATTTAAAGTGTAATTAAACATGCATACAGTGTTTTTGAGGAAATACAAAACTATACATACAAAAATACATATTTTAAAACATTAAAAGGTTTATCGTTTTTTTCTTACATTCCTACTATTAACATTATAGAACAGTAAAGTGCTTCTGTAGGGGTAAGGAAATATTGCTATAACATTGTAATAATTGGTTATTATTTTCATCATTATATGTTTAACATTGTGAATCTTTACCTTTTCATTCTCATTCTTTACCTGAGATTATGCATATGATGTATTTTTTCATGACACATTTCTTAAAACTGTATATAAAAAAACCCATCACAAAATCCCATGCTTACAGTATCACAAAATATTGAATCTTAACCCTGTATCATGATACAGTGCAATAGACAGGCTCTTGCTAATACACAGCCTTACAAAAAACAGCAGACTTGTCACAGTTCTAGTCTTCATACAGTGTGTTTCTGTGATAGCAAGTTTGTCCTGCCATCCTCCTGACCAGCGAAAGAGCAGCAGTCCAGCCTCCTGATGGGTGGGAGTCTCTGGAAACCTCTCCTGCCAGCAGAGGATCATTGTAGTGCTACTGATTACAACCCACTCACTACAAAGAAACACAAAGAGCTGAAAGAGAGAGAACTGTGAGCAGGAGAGAGGCAGAGCTTTCACTGCAGTGAGAGAGCTCATTCTGTGTGTGTGTGTGTGTGTGTGTGTGTGTGTGTGTGTGTGTGTGTGTGTGTGAGAATGCAGATCACAGGCTGCTGAGCCTAAAGGGTCACTTATCCAAAGACTGAAGTGTGGGGGGTGTGAAGGTGGGGGTCAAAGAACACACGGCCACCATCAGAGAGATCAGAGAGAGGGATGGACAGACAGGCAGGCCGGCCAGCCGGCAGGCAGGCGTGCGTGCGCACACACACACAAAAGCAGGATTTGGTCAGCTAGGTCCCTACCCCACACCCTAGAGTGAAAGACTTCACCCCATTTACAAAATGGCCTGATGAAGATGTTCTCCAGCAGTATGTCTGCAGTCAGACAGGACAGAACAGGTCATGGCCTTTCCACAGATAACCCGTCTTAAACTACCACTTAGGAACACTAGCAGGAAAAAGGAAAATAAAAAAACAGACCTAATTTTGCTGCAAGTTCATGTAAACTGTTATATTCAGTCATTTTGGACCATTTCTAACATCACATAATGTTCACACATTAAGAGTAACTGGTGCTCGCAAATGCATAATACAGCAGGGATTCTCAACCTGTGCACTGTGAAGCACGCTCTAGTGGAGCACAGACTCATGATCAGAGAGTACTCCTGGTGGGCTGGTAATGAGACTTTAAATCCTAAAAGTCTTCATGAACAAAATTATTTAGTATAGGTATAGTTTAATCATGATTGATCCCTCGATATTTAAACACGAAGCGTTAACAGAAATTGAACAAGAAGAATGGCAAATTAAATGCTATCAGTTTAAGACAATGCATTCGTAAACATCTGATGCAGACAGTTAGCAAACCAGAGATCTAGAAGTTTCTGAAACAAAGAAAGAATGGCAACACCGTTCCTCAGAAAAAGCAAAACCATCTCCCACCAACAGAATCCACACTACATCAGAAATTACATTTTAACAGAAGTAGGTGCATTATAACATTATTATACAGTCCTCTGTATGGGGACTGACAGACAGGGACATCTTTGACACAGAATTTAAACAGTCCACATTTTTAAAAAAAGTTATGTTATCTGATGTTAGCAACACATCTTTTCTGCTCAGGTTTATGAGGGACAGTTGGGACAGATGTTTTCATGAAGACTGTTTAAAGCTACTGTTGAGGTGGTCCAAGTTCTCACACAGTGTCAGCACTTGAGAACTAAAATGCAAAACAATTTTACATACAAATTTGAATTTGAGATTTTCAGTTACAAACAGGTGGACTGTGAGGTGAAAAGGGCTGAGACACCCTGTTGCTCTGGAAGTGTGACTTTTAGACAACTGTGAAGAAAGATTTAAAACTGCTTTTCTGGTGTTGTGTCCTCAGCAAATGTATGTATAATTAAAACAATTCCAAAGCTCTTCTTGTGGAATTCTAGAATTATTTATGTAGTTCTCATCCAACAACTGCTTTGTTAAATCAGTCCTTAATGATGTTAAATCAGGTAGTGACGGATTTGAACACTGTCCTGGAGCTTTTGCAAATCTGCAAGCAAGCTTTATTCATGAATTTATGTTTACGTGCCTCTGATCTAATGTAATGTGGTGTTTTACAAGCAAAAAGCCTTATTCAAATTGAATGTTTTTAATTCTGTGCTTAGGTGCCTAAAACGTCTGCACAATGCTGTAAGAACATTACAGATCATTACAGAGGAGTAAACACTGACAGTGACCACAATCTCAGCTAACATTACTAGACTTAAAGGTACACATACATTGGCGGAAATATTTGTATAAGTATTTGATACACTGCAGTAGTTTTCCCACCTACAAAAAATATGAGACATCTGTCATTTTTATTGTAGGTACACTTCAACAGAGAGACAGAATCTAAAAAAAAACCTACATTATATGACTAATTTGTATTGCACACATTTTAAGAGGGATTTTGTGCCATCACAACATTAAGTTTCAGCTCCCTCTAAAGATTTTCTGTTGGGTTCAGGTCTAGAGACTGGTTAGGCCACTTCAGGAACTTGAAATGCTTCTATGCAGGCACTCGGTTGTCCTGGCTGTGTTTCACGTCACTGTCATGCTGGAAGACCAAGCCACAACCCTTCCTCAATGCTCTTACTGAGGCAAGGAGGTTGTTGGCCAAAATTTTGCTATACACGGCCCCACCCATCCTCCCTTCAAGACGTTACAGTGGTCCTGTCCCCTTTGCAGAAAAGCACCCCCAAAGTATGAGGTTTCCACTGCAATGTTTCATGGTTGGACAGTGTTCTTAGAGTTGAACTCATCCTTCTTCATCTTGGAGTTCATAACACAAAGTTCTATTTTGGTCTCATCTGATCACATGACCACCTCCCATGCCTCATCTGGATCCTCCAAATGGTCATTGGTGAACTTCAAACGGGCCTGGACATGTATTGCCATGAGCAATTCATGACGTCATGACGGCGAGGTGTGTAACTAACAGTAATCTTTGACACTGTTGTCCCAGCTCTATTCATGTTGTTGACATGGTCCTCTCATGTAGTTCTGGGCTGATACCTTTTTCAGAATCATAGTTACCCCATGGGATTAGATCTTGCATGGCGCCTGAGACGAAGTAAGAATGAGTCATCTTGTGTTTCTTCCACTTTCTAATTGCACCAACAGTTGTTGCCTTCTCACCTAGATGTTTGCATATTGCCCTGTAGCCAATCCCAGGTCTTGTGCAGGTCTACAAATTTGCCCCTGGTGTTCTTAGACAGCTCTTTTGTCTTTGGCCATGGTGGAGAGGTTGGAGTATGATTGAGTGTGTGGACAGGTGTCTTATTTACAGGTAACAAGTTCAGAAAGATGCCTTCTTAAAGAACAGGTTTGAGAGAGTCAGAATTCCTGATGTTTGGTATACTTATTTCATGCAATAAAATGAAAATAATTATTTAAAAAAATCATACAATGTGATTTTCTAGATTGTCTCTCACAACTGAAGTGTACCTACGATAAAAATTATAGACCTCTCCATTCTTTCTAGGTGGGAAAACTGGCAAAATCTGTAGTGTATCAAATATTCATTTTCCCCACTGTGTGTGTGTGTGTGGTGTTAAGGTAGCCAACAATATCTGGAATTTGTGAGTTGCATTCTAACCGTGAAAACAGGTTTAATCTGTCTCATAGGAAACAATTTTTGCTTAATGGTAGCTTGTCTCACTTTCCATCCAAGAGCAGGGATTGACTGTGTCATAAAAACATGAGATATGATGAAGACATTTTCACAACATATAATATTCATCATGATATTCTGATGTGCAGACACACATAAAATATTAAATAATAATGCCAGTAAATAATATTTTGCAACTAATTGCGATACCTTAAGCATACACATAAATCAAAGCATAGTTTGCTTTTTATGCAACCAGAACAGTGGGATCTTAAGACAGATATCTACTTAACTGATAATTGGATAGTTTTCAATATACAGTTTCAGAGAATCAAAACATTACAGCAAAACATATCGCAACACTCAAGTGCATCGTTATTTTCTTACACCATTAATGAGGATGTTTAATCTACACACTAAACAACTGATCATTCTGTGGGGGAAAAAAAAAAGAACCTTTCAGGTTGTGTCATGATGTCTAGTAGTCTTCACTACAGCTGACTGGAATTTAGCTGAAAAAAGAATGAAAGAAATGAACACAAAAAAACAAAGCCGCAAAAGAAGAGTGCATACACTGACTAAACAATAGCTGAGTAACATCAGCAGAAAGCAGCTGCCTTTTCTTAAGGATGATGATCCTGAATTGAGTGAAAACATTCACAAAGACATTTTTAGGAGAATTCCTGATGTTTTACTTAATGAATTAATAAGATATAGTGGTGCAGTCACATAATGAGTGTTATTCATGTTCATAGCACCATTTGGAAATTCATATCCACAACATGCAAATGTTTTTACTACTTTGAGGTAAAACAGCACATTCAAAGTTCACAGTCAAAGTAAGCAGCTCTTGGTTGTGATGAAAGCTACCAAGTGATGTAGCTGCATAAAAAAACACAGGTCTATTAAACATGAAGCACCTACAAAACAAAACGCATCAACTTACATCCAAACTGAAAGCATTCTAACCACAGACCTCAGAGAGGAGAGCAAAAAATGGCATGTTATAGCCCACTGCTGGCATCAATGTGCATCTTTAAAAGTGGATTTTCTCCAATTAGCATAAACATATTAGTATTGATCAGTGACTGGCATAAATGTGATGATCAATAGAAGAGCTCTAATCTGGAAATGTGATTAATTGGAATAATCCTGTTTTCAGAAGAGGAGCGCAAATTATCATTTTCAAACAGCGCCTTGAAGCTGATCAATCAGAATTGTCCTCCATTACTGAATCAAGCAAAAGACATTCTCTCTCCCCCCCTCTGTCTCTCTACCATCCGAGCTCAGTCTTCACATAGTCCTTGTTCAGCTGGATTTAAAGTGACAGACAGCACCCTAAACTAAAACCATTTAAAGATTTATATTTAAAGGCTCTATCTATCTACACACACAGGCTGTCAAAATGAACGTGACACACACAATTCATTTGGAAACTTTAATGCTTTAATGCATTTTACCAGGTTTGACCCCGTCATCCTCCTATTTTACAGAGCCTAGTGAAGTATTAGTGGTTTTATTTAGCAATACAGTGTGTCTACTGTTGAGTTCAGAAGGAAAATAATGTTATTAATTTTGAAATATGGATTAAATCTCAGAACTCACTCACTTGATCTTGCTGATCTTTTCCCATCTCATTTAATCCATCCATGTATCACTTATAAATGGATATACCCACATTTAAAGAGGTGTTAAACTCTGATCTGTGAGATGTGCTGCTTTTTCCATTAAATATTTTGTGTTCAAAATAGCTTCATTGTGTTCAATACTAAAGTGCTACCTAACATTTTTACTCAGTGAATTTGAAGAGATTCTATACTGAGACACATAAGAACTATACAGAGATATAATAATAAAGTAAATAATTGTTCCCTCTTGCCTGTCAGGTATACAATGCAGCACATTTGTTTTTTTTTTTTTTATCTCCCTCCCAAAAATATATCAGAACACTAGCATACAGCTCACAGTATATATATATATATATATATATATATATATATATATATATATATATATATATACATATATATATATATATATATATATATATATATATACATACACACACACATATGCGCATACAGACACACACACACACCAATAAATATGTCACTGCCTCCCATGAAAAACATCTCCGAAATGGAAACTTTACAGGAGAAGGCAAAAATGCTCTGAACTTTGAATGGAAGTATATATAAAATAAGTTCTTTAAGAACATTTCTATTGGTCCATTCATCAATTCTGAAACAATATAAAAAAAACTGTCAGACTCCCATTATGGAGAAAACAAAAAAATGGGACAAAAAACGAAGACACCTAGTTTTCAGTAGACAGGAGCGATGTCTGAGAACAATCAAAACAAAAGTAAAAATGGCCTCACTCACTGGACCTCAAGACAAAATGGCTGGATCAAGGTTGAGTCAATGCTGAGCCAAAATGACACTGAGACCAACTCCAGACTCAAGTTGGACATTAAGAAAAGTGATGAACTGTGTAAAAATGGAGGACGTGCTATAAATAGCAGTAAAACTGTCTGAACTGGTTTCCATATAAGACAAAGCAAAAGATCTTAATATTAATGCTATCGTAGGTTTAATATCCCAGTCATTACGGACCATTTCTTTTGGCCCATTAAGTCTCAAATGTTTATATAATACAGGGGGCAGCTGGTATTTTTTTTAAATGTATTAAAACCAAAAATGTACCTATTAAAATAGATACATAGTAAGCTTTGATATGAAAGTGCTGAAAAATTGGTGCACACTTAACATTCAGGCATATGTGTGTGTGTGTGATCCACTCTCTTCAGTGCAGCCGGCCTCTCGCTATTCCTCCGCTCCGACGGACATGTAAGCTCTTATTCCTGCTCTACAAACTGCCAGATGGTCCAGGGCTATGAAATAGGTTCATAGCATCTGCTTACAATTTTTAGATAATTGGCCTAGAGCATCTTGAGGTCAATTGGTCCACTTGCTTTATGTACAAACCTGCTGCTTTAGTAACTGGCGATCCCCCTCCCACCCCCCGCTCACGCCCAGCACGAGCGTTGAGGTGTTTTTTTCTAGGAAGCAGGGTCTAATTCACTTTGGTGTCGTTTGGATTTGGGATTGCGCTCTTAAAACAAGCGCCCTGATTACCTTCTGGTCCTGGCCGGTGCCTCCAGTCTGCGGCTTGGTGTGTGTGTGTTAATTACTCTCGCTGAGGAGGACGAGGAGGACGAGGAGGAGGAAGGTGTTTGACTGGCCTGCTTATGCATTCACTTCCATTACTGGAACAAAACAAGCTCGCGTAAGGAGTCTGCATAAACCTGCGCTGCTTTAAAAGCCAAGAACAGAATTAGTTGCAGAGGAAATAAATCATTGTGAACAATCCTGTGATTATAATATAATTAGCTTCTCTCCAGCAGGAGGAGAATTTAAACTGGACTCAGTGACTAATGTAACAGTCCACTGGACTGAGTGTAACGTCAGAGAGACAGATACACACACTGATGCAGGTAGAGGGCTTTAGGCACAAGTATCACGTTTGCAGGCACAGGAAAAGTATCATTAAACTGGTGTATCTCACCGCTGCTTGACTGAGTGTGAGTGTTGTTCAAATACAACTGTAACTTTAGATCTCACTGATTAACCTACAAGCAAACTGGATGAACATCAGTGCGCTCCCTTTCGATGGGCTTCATAAGGCCACCATATTCTGGAATTGCAATAAAGGCATTCTAATTTTACAAAAAAAGGTTTCAGTTACACAGAAGCAGCGAACAACTAAAAATCTTTAGCAGGTGGTTTGAACAGAAAGCAGACAGAAGCATGTAAAACTTAGAAAGTGATTTGATGCATTGATGAAACTTCAATTTGATTCAGTTAAAATTGAATGGATTAGTTTGAATAATACACTGAATATATTATAAATTACAGACCATAAAACAATGCATCACCCATAAGCCAATCCATAGCTGGGCATACATACATACATTCACTCACACTCACACCAATGGCGACTTATTTGATACCAATGTTTTTTGAATGTGCAAAACCCATGCAGACAGGGAAGATGGAAATTCACATGAATGGGGCCTTGAACCCAAGACCTCTCAGTGCTGTAGAATAGCAACAAACACCAAGCCACCATTTGTAAATTAAAAATATTTGCTATTTTATGCACAAAAATACCTTTAAAAATCAGATTTAGATCATCAAATTCAAGCTATTCAAGTCAATAAAAAATAGGAAACTACATTATGAATTATATTATTATTATATTACAATCATTAAAAAGTACAAATAAAATACAATAATTATTTTTATTTGACTTGGAGTAGTATTTTTAAATGTAATGTTTTTCACATTCTTATTAGAATTTGATTCTTTCTCAGCCAATTTAAAATTATTTTCAGGTGTATCATACTGGACACAATTTCACCTTGTTTTCACCTGTCTTTGGACATTCTACTAATTATCTGAGATCTGTATATCAGACATGTTTACAGTATTAAAATAATTTTAACAATTTAAAAGTGTGTGTAGGGTCCTTCTTAAAAACACACACATACGTATATAAATGCTCTTGGTCAAAATTTGGTCACAAATATTATTATTATTATTATTATAATTACTACTCTTGTTGTTATTATTATTATTATTATTATTAATAATAATAATAAAACCAATACTAAAAGTAATTATATATATATATATATATATATATATATATATATATATATATATATATATATATATATATACTGATTTTCCTTTTTCTTTTTCCTAAACACCAATGCATTTTCACATCTCTAGACGAAAACATTGGCTTGTGTATTAGGAAGGGCAGAAGCAGGGGTGTGTACTGTGGCCTTTAGGGAGGTGTCCTGGCCCTGTGCTCTGAGGGCCATTGGGGATGCGGCCCAGTTGTGACCTTGTGAGAATGCTGGCCTGTCTCTCAGACTGCCTATTATTAGTCTGTGCTGGTCAAACAAAGCACTAATACTCTGGCCCAAGCACCCTGCACCCCCCACCTCTCTCTATCTTTCTCTCTCTCTCTCTCTCTCTCTCTCTCTCTCACACACACACACACACACACACAGTCCCCCCCCCCACTCCCATACAAGCCCTCCCCTTTCATCGTCCAATATAAGTGTCTTCATCCACAGCACACAGCTGCAATGCCACCCAAACCAAAGCCTGAAGCGCTTTGTTGCTCACCCCACTATAGACCCTCTTTATCCCCTCTACAGGTTTTTGGAGTGAGAGGAGAGTGTGAAGAGAGAAGTGAAATGAAGTGAGAGAGATATCATCAATCCAGGGAGGGGACTGTTATAATGTTTGCTTTTTAGCTGTAAACAAAATTGTATACACTTTCAAAGTGTGTGTGTGTGTGTCTATAAATGATCTATACTATTATTTCACATATTCTCTATTGTATATATATTACTAGCTTGGCTACTTCTAAACAGATAAATGGATGAATTAAATGAGGTAGGAGATATGTTGAACAAGAGTGTGTGTGTGTCATTGTGAGAAGTGAGAGAGAGAGAGAGAACAGTCCAACACAGACATTTGCAAGAAATTATAGCCTCCATGCATACCATCCTGCATAGGGCAATTACAATGAAATTAATCCTTAACACCACCCTAAAATCCTGCTTTTTCTTGATTTGAGAGACAACCAACCAATCTGTGTGCACTTCTTCAGCCGCCACATTGCCAGACACCTGTGAATAGTGTTAATAAATATGTGACCAACACACCACACCTACCAGGGCTGGGCAATATGAACAAAAAAAATATATCACCATTTCTTAGCTGAATGGCAATATGCAATATACGATACTATACATGATGTGAAAAGTACAACGTCCACCCGCAGAAATCTTTTATAGTTTACTATATTTAAACAAACAGTCTTATTCCTTCCACTGTTTTTTTCCTATGAAAGCACAAACTGGGGGTGGGGGGCAGCAGAATAGAGGAGGTGCTAGAGCAGGGGGCGGAGCAGAGCAAATGCGGGGGGAAAGAAAAAAAAAACAAAAAAACAAAAAACCTTTCTGCAAGACAAACAGAATATTAGAATTTAAAAAATGCAGTGTTGATAAAACAATATTGCATAACCCATATCTTACTGTTTATATCCCAACATCGATATGAATATTAGATCTGTTGCTAGCACTAATCATACCACAAAATCTGCAGGAACTAAGAGGAAATATTCAAGCTGCATGGGATGGATGATCTCGCGGGACACCATTGAGCTCTGCAATTCCCATGCTGAGATGTCTGGCATGTTGCATGCATTCAACACCAGGTCCAGAACCTCTTCTGTATGTGGCTCAAAAAATAGTGCTCAATGTTGTTCAAAAGGGTAAATATATTGTACATATTTCATACATAAAAGCCCACCCATAGTAGTAGTGAACAATGAACTGCGATTTAGAACACTTATTACCCTCCCCCACCCACCCACCCACCTGGAATAGACTACTAAACCAGATACAGAGCTTGGTATGGCACAAAGATACAGCCTTGTATGCAAGACTCTTAGGAGTAGAATAATACTACTTAATCAGACTGTAACAGGGGACATCTGGAAATTACTCTCAATCACGTGAGGGGGAAATCAAACTGTAGTTTCTTTCTCCCCGTGCTGGAATTTTTTTGTTACCTCCTACAACCCTAATGACAACACTGTCACTTCCAATCACTTCAGCTGCGCTCCACGATCCATTTTTCAAACTTTATGACAGCTCTAATGGCTCCCACCTGTGCCTGCAATCCCGCCTGTTGACTGGCGAGTTCCCGGTACGAAGGGGCCGCAGACAAAACTCCATGGGTGCGGCCAGCCCTACTGCAGAGCTCACTCATGCATTATTCACAGTGGTTCAGCTCCAGATCTCTGATCGACCCCCGGCCCCCCACCCACCCACACTGGCCACTCCCACTGAGAGACAGCAGACAGAGACGGATCTCACGCGCCACCACTGGTGGCACTGGTGCCACTATACTTACATTTAATAGGAAATGTAACATGAGCTTGTCTTCAGGATGAGGCCAGTAGGGCCATGAATCTAAAGAACACCTTCAGCATTGAAGCAGTATTGCTCATTGATATGGTTTAATGAAATTTTAAATTGTTCTTTGATGACTTGTGTAACGGAGAGCAAAGTTATATTAGTGTGAGGCGTCAGAGTCACATCTGGACACAAGAGTAAAAAGGAGAAATCTTCCAAGAAGTCAACCCAGAGACAATATAAATGTGGAGACCGAGCACCTGT
Source organism: Acestrorhynchus altus (assembly GCA_034509495.1). Taxonomy (NCBI): domain Eukaryota; kingdom Metazoa; phylum Chordata; class Actinopteri; order Characiformes; family Acestrorhynchidae; genus Acestrorhynchus; species Acestrorhynchus altus. The sequence continues at coordinate 12,052,736 of CM067519.1, forward strand.
TGAAATATAAAAGGGAGAGCTTGCTCGATATGGCATCTGTTTATGGATAAAATCCCATCCTTCAACAAAAAGAACCAATGTCTCAACAGTCAATTATCATTCCAAATGTAGTCAAACACTTGAATGTTTTGCATTGGACTTATAAACAGTAATGGTCTTATATAGAGAACTAAGCATCCCGCAGCAAACATCATGTATTTAATTACACGTTTGCTTTAAATTCCATCAAGATGTGAAGTCATCTCAAATTTCATTTTCATGTGCTTGCAGACACTGATCTTTATAAATACACAAAAATAAACAACCTCTTACTTGTCCATGGCAATATTTTTGTTTTTAAATGTGATAATTTTAGTGTACTATGTAAAATCACTTACAGCAGCATTAGATGGAACACAAGCTGACACATACATATGTATACACACACACACACACCTCTCACTTCAATGCAGTGTGATTAATATTCATAGCGTATGTCACAGGAACTAAAGTAAGCAAAACACACTTTACAATCATTTTTGTTTTTCATTGCAAAGTGTTGCCACCACAGTACTGACAGATTTACAACTTTTAGTTTTTTGTACCTTAAAACATTTGATATTCATGTCTTTGTTAAATATGTGTATTAGTATTCAAGCTGTCCACCATTAACCTCCAGCATTAGGCTTAATGTCTTCTAATAGATTTCTGTTTATAAATAAACGTCAAGCATTGCAGCACTGCAGTTGTCAATGTCTCAAATCCAGAGAATTTAAATGTTTTATATTTTATGCTTTCGTGACTTTAGGAATGAGCCTGAAGCCTATATAATGGCTGTGTGATGGCAGGGAAGAAAACAGATATACCATGAAACGCCAGTCTTAAAAAATACGCCACATTTTTAAGTCATACTATTCAGCACTACTTCCAGACGTCTGCTACTGCTATTTCTAACTATGCAGAACCAATTAGGCCAAACTTGGACACCAAACATGGCTTGGCTGATTGACTATGCTTCTACCTACCCGTCCAGCAAGTCCATAGTGGTTGGTGTGACGTCAACATACAGCAGGGTGCGGCCCAGTCGCTGGCTTTGCAGGTGCTGGCTGTAAGTCTTCATGCTGAAGTGCTCAGAGAAGTGCTCTGGAGGTTCTGTGTGCAGAGCCAGCTCTCCCTCAGCCAGCTCCTCTTTGCCCCATGCCACTCTCAGCCTGGTCTTCTGGGAGCGCAGCACACCCTCACTATCCACCTGCCCACGCAACCAGCGCACAAATGCACTCTTTAGATCCTGCAATGGGACAAAGAAAACATGTGGCAAATGAACATGTGTGCGAAGCTTTCATGTTAAACGAACCTGATCTGAGTAAAATGTCACAGGTATGCTGTGGTCAGTAATTTTCAAAAACACCTGGTCAAAAACTAATTTATAATTTGCTCCTTGATCAAAGCAGAGTCCATTAGCCAAGCTTTTTATGCATCACACTATACCCTACACTTACAAATTGTCAATATAATAGTACTGAAAGCAGGTTTCAAACCTGTAATGATAGTAGAACCATTTAAATGCTTCCATATAAAAACACCTACGGAAGCTTTTGCCTCAATACAAAGAACCATTTAACAAAGTGAAGAACCATTAAAGCATCAAGGGTTGTGTTTGAGTTGTCAGGGTACTTTGTGAGATTGCTGATCTCTTGACCACCTTCATTTACCTCATCCAATGCAGACCTATCTAAACCCCTTCTGGAGGAAATGGCTGGTATAGATTACTTTTGGAAGCCTTGCCAGTTCTGTGTCGATTACCTCAATAAATTAGTTGTCAGATTTGGATCCATTGCGATTTTTGGCAAAAGAAAGTTATTCTCTTGGGATATTAACTGTTATTCTTCCATTTTCACTGCAGTTGGTGCAGTTTTAATGAAAAACAATTCCTTGTCATTGCTGCTCTCTACCGTGAAGAGTACTGTTCTATTCTTCCTGTCCCTTGGTTGCATGTGCATCTCTGTGATTGTTTATTTGCTCCAGAGAGTCCTACTCTACAAGGAGTAGGCGATGTATGCATTGCACATCTGTGTCAGCAATGGAAGTAAAATAGCTAAATGCACTCAGCAGAACTGGTGTCCACAAATGTTTGGACAAATAGTGTAGATCTATATTGCTAATCCATGTAAATTCCAATTTTGACACTTCTGCACCTGCATTAGTATCAACTCTCAGTTTCCACATCAATGTATCTCTAGTACCTACTGTAAGGGTAAAGCTAAACAGTGCAGCACTCAACGGCCAATTAACAAGTTGAATCAGTGCAATTAACAGTAAGATTGATGACCAACAGTGAACTGTTTTGACCGTTGTACTGGCTCTTTAGGCAGATGCCAGGAGATCTTCATTCCACTTTGTGTGACCCGTCTGTAAATATATGGACACTCTGGCTGGGGGGACAGGGGGGTTTGTGTGTGTGGATGTGGTCTTAAAGAGAATGAAGTGATCAGCGCGCATGGATAATCAATTAGTGACCGCACTGGCCGGGTTACAGCTCTTTCCCCCTGAGCGTCCCAGTTTGCTCGTAGCGCTGCTCTCTGATCAAACTCAATTAATCAGCATGGCCACACACTTCAGCCGCTTTGGGGGATTTCTTTTCTCTCCCCCCCCCCCCCTTTGGACAAATTCAGTCATATTTTTGAAGAATGTGCAAGATAAACACGCATGCTCATCCTGAGGGAACGCTCTCTTAATCAGGAGAAGGGCTTTCATTCAGTCTGTCCCTATTTGTAATCATACAAATTAGACTGCTGGTAGATGTCCTTGTCTTGTGACCATGGAAACACAGTGTGTATTGTGTAAAACATAAATATAAATTAAGCTTATTAATGTGACTAATGCAGAACTGAACTTTGAGTCAAAGCTGACATTACACAGAGGGAATTATGGAGTGTAAATATGGCATGATAAAGAAACTAGAGGGTGTGATTAATAAAAGATGTCAAATTAAATAGGATGTTTAAACAGGGAGGAGAAAAAGAAAGAATAAAAGAAAAGACATCAAAGGAAGAGGAAATGTGTCAAGTGATGCACTTGAAAATATATATTTCAAGGCTCTTTTGGGTGAATGCAGTAAAGCTCCACTGCATTACAAGCGCATTACAATCACACATTATCACCTTCAAAATGTTTCATACAGCTTCTCCAGAGCAGTGCTGTGGGTCTCTAGGGTGTGTCTGGATGTGTGTGTGTGTGTGTGTGTGTGTGTGTGTGTGTGTGTGTGTGTGTGTGTGTGTGTTTTTTTATTTTATTTTATTTTTATTTTTTTAAACATTTGTACTTATCCTGAATCTGGTAGGTTTTGCTCTGATTTCCCTCCCAATTTGTGCCAATTAGCCAACCCCATTAGGACTCTCCAGAATCACATACAATGCTCCCAAAACTGGGAGGATGAGGATAAGCACATGCTTCCTCCAATACATGTGAAGTCAACCACTGCCTCTTTTCTGGTTTCCGCCAATGCATCACTGCTGGGGAGCCAACGCACTCAGATGAAAACGCCAGGTCCTCAGTTCAGACACATGATTAACAGATGCCCGTGTCAACCAACATCACATTGGGTGTGATGTGGTGAGAGACCTCCATCTACCCACCCAGAGAGAACTGGCCGGTTTTGCTTTCTTGGTGTCCAGCTGCTGATGACAGGGATTCAAGCCCATGATTCCTGGATCACAGTGGTAGAGCACTAGACCGCTGAGACACTCTCAGTCCTGTTTTTTTAGTTTGTTTTACATTGAACTGAGATCCACTGACATCCATTTCAAAGTTAAAGGGATAGTCAGGAGGTTTTGGAATTTGGAGAGCTCTCTGGTGATAATGTGTATTTGCACTGAACATGTGGATGATTACTTTAAAAACGTGCATGTTACACAGTTAGCTGAGGGCAGAAGCATTTAAAACTTTTTTCTGCAGGTTAATGTAAATAAATTGCCTTCTGAAACTGTTCTGAGCAGATTGTTTTGTTCATTTATGATGAAATACATTCACAATGAAGAGAGCAATTATGTCCAACAACAAAGCAAGAAAACAAACTTGAGGAAATTAAATCTCAAGGCTTTCTTTCAGTTGCAGCAAAATGAAAATAAAACAGGTTCAAGAACAACAAATCAACAAGCCGTGGTTATAACAGAGCACCACACATTGGCTATAAGAGTACAGCTGTAGCAGTAGCTTTATATAAAGCATTCATTCATTCGTTCAGCTATTTAAACGGCTGTATAATTTCGTCTTTGTCGTGTTGGTTTGACAGTGGGTGAATGAGCAGATGAAAACAGAGTCAGAATTCTGATAACTCCATGTTTAGCTCTTTTACTGTAGTTTTGTTAACATCAGCACTATTAGCAGTGCTGCGATTCATCAGAAGGTGCCTTTCTCTGTGGATGATGCAAGTAAAAAGAGACATGATGAGGACAGCAAAAACCTAGCGATACACTCTGATTTTAGAAATGATTAAATGTTACAGTGTATTCAGTTATTCCGGACACTTCCCACTCAAGAACACTACTGCTGCTAATGAAAGAATTTTATGGACTGTTGCTTTAAGAAGGTTTTTCCCTTCTCCTGTAAAACTGCTATTTTGAAGATATCAGGTTTTTGCACAACAGTAATATGTTTACTTAATCTGAATATGAGTGAATATCTTCAGTGCCTGGAAGATAAATAAAAACACCCAAACAAAAACTAAAATGAGGTCACCACTACTCTACATCTTAGCTGTGAACCCTTCCATACAAACTGCCTCTCAGCCTACTTCATATTTCATAAAAGTCAACCCTAAAAGACAAGAAAAAGCACTAAAAATATCAACAGGAAATGTGCCTCGGAAACCCCAGAAAGAAAACACTCATTCAAACAAATTGCACGGTAGGGCTAGACAGACTTGTTTTCCTGAGCATTTCTTCCATGAGGAGAGAATTTCATTTGGCGCATCAATATGAACCACACGTTACCAGCCTCTCCGATGGACATCTGGTGCTGCTAAAGAGTCTGAAAAGAGAGGATGATGCTGTAATTAGCGGGCTTCAAATTAGCGAACACATTGATGTTTAATCAATTAGAAAGGCTTAGCAGCACGTCTCGACTGCAGCGACTTTAAAGAGGTGCTAATGATGGTGTCCCTGTGGGCCTGTTAACACTGACACTGGAGGGGGTTCCCTTTATCACACAACGTGCCAAAGGAAGGGGTTCCACAACAAGGACACCCAACAAACCAGCAGATCCCCCACCACCCAAAAAACAGACGCAATGAACTCTGAGGGGGTAAAATGAGGACCATGGTGGGATTATATATTTGCTGCATCAATGAAAAAATATAAAAAATTAAATAAATAAAAAATTATTCCTAATCAAGTAATTCACTTTGGAGAGAAGAATATCGGATGAATTCCATTGTCAACATAATTGGCAAATTTGAACAGCATTTGGATTTTGTGCAGCTGTGCGTAAAAGAAAACCCATGAGTGTTCTGTGGACAGCAGGGAAGAATAGGTAGGCAAACATACAAAATACTAAACTACACTTTTCACATTATGCTGATTATGATTTCAAATTAAAGAGAACATTTGAGGACATGTAAGGATGTAGGGTCTATAACGGGGTCACTAACGGTGCATGTCCATTTCCCATTTCTCCTTGCCGTATTCTATTTATTTCAATGGAGAGAGCTAGTGCATAGCCACAGTGCATGATGGGTTGTATTGTATCGAGAACAGCCTCACCGCACGGTGACAAGACTCAGCAGAACTCAACTTGAGCAAATAAGAAATTCTGTGTGCTGCACCTAACCAATCAGGCAAAAGAAGGTTGGAACATCATCGCATCACACACCTTTCAAACATGGACAAGCTGATAATGGCAATATTTGGATTTCCAGAACTTGGAACAAAAGAGATCTGGCACAGCGGAACACACCGAAAACAAGTGCAAGTGGATGAAAGCAGAAAAAAGTGAGAAAAGTTAACTCATACAGCCGTTCTGAAATGAGGAAAGTGGAGGAACAACACAGCTTTCAATCCAGAATGGACTACAAGTTTTTTTCTTCCCACCTGCAGGTCTAAGCCAGTATGGATCATGTATTCCAAGACTGTGGTGATTATTACAAGCAATAAACTACTTGCAGTTTGAGTTAACAACGCTGACTATATAAACTGCTCATTTACAGTATTTACAGCTTCAATTTACAGGATATGGCACTGAATCATAATGCAAATCAGGGTTTTAAATATCTTGGCTTTAGAAAACTCTTTAAAAAAACTCTTTAAAAAATCTTATTGAATTGTGATTCAATACTCCTGCTTTAGGAGGACATGTAGAAGGAGGAAAAGAAGACATTGTAAAAAAATGCTCTTTGGTATGCACAACAGGACAAAATACTGATTGTGTGTGTGTGTGTGTGTGTGTGTGTGTGTGTGTGTGTGTGTGTGTGTGTGTGTGTCTTCACTGAAAGGCCCTGCTGATGAGGCGTCCCTCAGTGTGAGAGCTGGTGGAGATGAGCCTGCGCTCCCCAAACAGTCCCGTCTCTCTTCAGCACAGCAAGGTGCACAGAGTGCGCTCTATTCCCCCTGCAGCAAACACACACACATGCACTCTGTCTGGAAGCAATCGGGTTTCCATCAGAAGGCTGTTTGTTGTAACTGAGTGGCCAGGGCAGGGGTCAAACGTCACACTTAAACCCAAACAAACCCCATGGAAATAATAAAATAACAGCAGTGATATGTTACTTTCTTGGAAATTCTATTGTGTATCATACAGGAGGGCTGACTGAGGCTAAGTGGGGGAAAAAAAATTGACTAACTTGTCAGAAATCACTCAAACATCTTGCTGTAAATGATCACCAAATGGAGCGCAGGAAACCCAAGCACGGCTCTGGTGTCCAAGGTTCAGTCAAAGCTTTTAAAATTATTAAAATGAAACTTCCACTCTGGACGTTTAACAAATCTAGAGACCAAAAAATTGGAGCTAAGCAGATGGAGAAAGCCAACTCTTAAGACTAAAAGAAAAAAAAAGTGCTGAACATCTTCTGAGAAGCTGATGGACCCATGCCTCCACCTAGTGGGCATTTCTATTCCTAATCAAACTAGGTAGACCTTTAACTGGTGCTCTTCTCAAACATTAAACATGAGACACATCCAAAAATTCCCTATGTTGCCATAGAAAAACTACTTTTGGTCCCATGAAGAACTTATTTGTAATAAAAGTGTGTGAATGACCCAAAGTGGTTATATGGCACTGCTCAAAGTACCATTTAGATTCTTCATTTAGCCAAACAAGAACACCACCAGCCGGGATTTAGCACCGAAATTAAAAAAAAAAACTGAACAGGTTCATAGTTTACATCCAACCCCTCAAGAATGAGCACGTGAGGTGAGGCTTAGCTCAGTAAGATAGAAAGCATCCAGTCAAAGGCTGCCCTGTTTTGTACATTGTTGCTTTAATCAAAAAGACCATTAACCGAAATGTCACCACCCACCACAACAAAATAGTTTTCCTATCTGCATAAAATTGTTACTGCTGGAAAAATAATGCTACAAGGATTAGTGTGAAAATAGAGGTAAATTATATATATATATATATATATATATATAATTTTTTTTTTTTTTTTTTAATCAATCAATATATAAAATTTACTTTAGCCAAGTAATGTCCATTCTGGTAATATACAATCATCCAAATTAAAATATGGCCTAATTCTGAATTCAAATTTTGAATTCTGAGTTCTCCCTAAACCTCACCGACCCTGCAAAAAATCTGTATAAATAATAAATATTTCTTTGAGCTGGTTAATGTTTTTAACGTAGTTCATGGTGGAGAACAGCTGCTCACATACAGTATATGTGGATCTGAAGATCGACAGGACTTCAAATGCATATTTCTTCATGTTTATATAGGTGTCGGGATGACATTCCATGTTTCAAAAAAGTTTGTCCTGGAAGCTTCTCGATATCACTCCATTTTTGATTCTGAAAAAGAGTGGCCTTCTGAGGGGCAACATCTTCAAGATCCTCTGTCAAGCGGACACCCAAATGCCTTTGTCAGCTATGTCAGTCAGATCCAGATCCTGATCCGGCTTCAGATTCGGATCCAGATCAGGTTGATATACACCTGCCGGGTTTTGTCCGTAAACCGGCTTCCACAAGTGTGACGCTTATTTTGAGTGACGGAGTATAATTTTAGATCACAATAATCTTCCAATTTACAATGAAAATTGAAAAAAGAATTAACGCAAAAAAATACATTTCAATTAAATACTTATAATGTATTTTCGTGAGCCACGCGGAGCCGCGCTATAAGGATGAAAGTTGTGACCCCTGCTCCAGTTTCACTTCCCCACTTCCAATTCGACCTTCTAAAAAAATGCCCCATTTTAATCCAGCCTGGATGACGTGCCGAGCCACAATGTGCATGCGCGAACCTGAATCAAGATTCAGATCGAAGAGTCGAGCAGAACGGCGAGTGAGTCAGTTTGATTCAGTGAAAAAACCTTCTAGAAATGCTCTATTTTAAGAAACAATGGTTTGCCAAGCCATGTCCTTCATGCGAGACACTCCATCAAGACTGAAAATGAAACAGTGGGAAAAAGTTTAGCGCTTAAATCTGATTCATCGCACATTTAGCTGACAAAACATCTTAATTAGTGTCACATACGTAACTGTGTCATGATAACCTGCTCCAGAGCGCCCTGGACCTCAGACTGGGATGAAGGTTTATCTTCCAACAAGACAACAACCCTAAGCACACAGACAAGATAACAAAGGAGTGGCTTCGGGACAGCTCTGTGAATGTCCATGAGTGGCCCAGCCAGAGCCCAGACTTGAACCCAATTGAACATCTCTGGAGATTTATAAAAATGGCTGTGGACTGACACTCGCCACCCAATCTGATGGAGTTTGAGGGGTTCTGCAAAGAAGAATGGGAGAAACGTCCCCCAAACTGGTGTGCTGAGCTTCATACCCAAAAAGACCTGAGGCTGTAATTGCTGCCAAAGATGCTTCAACAAAGTATTGAGCAAAGGCTGTGAAGACTTACATACGTTATATTTTTGTGTTTCATTTTTAATAAATTTGCAAAGATCTCACTTCATCATCGTGGGGTATTGTGTGTTTTGGGAGAAAAATGAATTTAATCCATTTTGGAATAAGGCTGTAACATAAAATGTGGCAGAAGTGAAGCACTGTGAACACTTTCCAGATGCACTGGAGATGGCACTTACTTATATACAGTTACTTACTTAATACACTTACTTACTGCACTTACTTCTATACAGTATATCTATTAAAACATATTTAACATCAATCTTTCTCTGACTGGACTGCTGCTCATAATCGCCATGTAAATGTTTAAAATTGAATCATAGAAAGAGAAACCAGTGAAGGCAGATTTCACATGTGGGAAAGATTTAAATGTTTTATGTAAATGCATGTCAACCATATGCAACAAGCCTTTAGACCCTGAGGGACGAGCAAAGCCATGCTGTCGTGAGTGGGTGAGAAGGAAAAAAGGAAAGAGGGTGCCTAAGGCCATTTCTGATGAACTGATGAAGCAATTTAGTCCTGTCGGGTTTTAAATGCAGTGTGGGCTCATGGGACAATTAATCAAAGGGCACTTGTGCTGTAGACATTACAGAGCGACTGTAGTGTGAAATGGTCAGTCCAGCCCACTTAGTATTCAGAACATGTAGAAGGACTTTATATTTGACTAGAACAGTGACCTTCCCCAACACTACTACAAAGAACGGACATTTTTACATCTTCTTCATTAATATTCCTAATTAAATTGACTACATTCACTGTGTTCAATTAAAGACAGTGTGTAGATTTTCCCTTCATCTTGGCTCAACTAATTAAGGTGAATTTAGGTGAATGTTATACATTCATGAGTTTATCTGTGTGACTCACTGGCTGGGTGGAGAGCAGGTAGATGGGGCTAGGTGGAGGCACCTGACTCAGCTCACAGCTCAGCCCCAAAGAGGTGAGGATCTCAGTCAGGACTTCATATCGCCTTGCATTACTCATTTTCAGCTCAGAAAAACCAGCAGAGTTCTGCACTTGCTCAGGGTCTGGAGCCATTTCCAAGCGCACCTGTGGGCAAGAGAGAGAAATAGACAACAAATAATATTATGAGCTATAAAAACTCACTTAATTTCCATCTATATTTGGATTTTTTTTTTTATATGTTATGTTGTGTCAAAATTTCAGGATGAATGAACCAGCAGAACTTTCATGCTCCTGTAAAGCTGCAAAAGGTTGTGTAGATTAGACAACACAGTCTAATCTAAGAACGCTAAACATGTCAGTATTAGCCAACTAGTTCAGTTGCAACTGTAGTTTCAAGTTTCAAAGTTTGCACGTCACTGATCATCAAATAATAGTTGCACCCAAAAGCCCTCTACCAACAGGAATTTAACTTGGTGGGTAGGAAGGTTTTGGTAGCATCCTCAGAGAAGGACTACACACAAACAGACTCTTAACACCTGAATGGAACTGAGTCCTGTTTTTGTGTTGGTGGTGATGACTAACGAATCCATGTGTAACATTTCATCAGTCGCATCGCCTGAACAATCCCTGATGGAAAATGTGTGGGATACTATTTGACACGTGGTCAACACTGCACACCCCAATGCAAAATCTGCAGGATCTGATTGGGCAACTGCAATTCTATACAGCACACTCCAAGATCTTCCTCAGATTTAGAAATCGGGTGCGTTTTCTATTATAAAATAAAAATGTAAGGTACTTTAAATGAAAGCTTCACTTAAGAAGAACAGAAGTAAAAGCAAGCTGTTGTTCTAATAAAACAGTACAAATCTGCTATCACACACAAAATCTCACAGCTTCACACAGTTTCAGTGGGGCTGTTTTATATTTGATACAGGATTACATTCGATTCATTCTTCTTTTTTTTTTAATTCCATATCCAATCTACATGTTCCCAATTCCTCTACCTGACACAAGACGGCTTCCCCGCTGTCCTCCCCATGTGTCACCCTGACGATGACCATGTCCTTTTCCTCCCTGTCTTTGTCCTCGGTGCTCAGCTCCCCCCACAACTCCACCTGCGCACTGCTGCTGCCCTCTTGAGGCTCACGCTCGTATGCACTTCCACTGGCCAGCACACTCAGCTGTACCTCAGAGCTGTCTGCCTTAGTGAAGCTCAGCCTGCAGATGCGGCCCTTCTGCGCCTCTCTGGGCTTCAGTCGGAGGCCAGCGGGACACAGTGTACTCGACAGGCCCAGCACCTTACCGCCCTTGCTCAGGTAGTCCAGGAAGCGCAGCTGCAGCTGGGGAGTGAGCAGTTGGTCAGTGGCAATCACCAGCAGGAGAGCGCTCTCCAGCCAGGGTTCGCCCAGCGCCTGCTGCGGCCACAGAGGATAGATGGTGCAACTGTCCGTGTCAATGCATTCAGCAAGCAGGGAGCACACATGCTTGTAGCGTTCCACACAACCGCCTGTGAACACCAGCACATTGGGCGGTTTTCCGCTGACATTCGTCCGCCGGCTCTGGCCCAAGAAGGAGGGCTGCAGGATAAGAATAAAGGATCAAATTCCATTTGTACTGCTACATAATGACATCTATAAAACAATCAGCCATAACATTATGACCACCTCTGCATTTCTACGATCACTTCAGCTTCTCTTACCACAAAGGAGCAATTTGTAGTTCTATAATTACAAACGGTAGCCTTTTTGTTTCTCTGTATACTTTGATAGCCTTCTTTCCCCCTGTTCTTTAATGGTCAGGGCACTTTCAGCATGTCTTTCTTCACACTGTCTTACATTTTCTCAACCCCCATCTGATACAATAAAAACAGTCCTGCTCTTTGTCTCTCTGGCAAACTTTAGTCTTGCTCAGATGTTTTTATGTTACAGCAAGGGTGTCCTCCTTGCTCACCTCCCAAAAAAGTCATTTGTTCTTTTGTCTGAAAGGTAGATGCTACACTTTGATATTATCTGTGATAAGAGCTACCTGTATATCCCACAATGACATTTTAGGAGTTTTGGAGACTTCTTTATGCATCTTGCAGTCTGCTCTTGAGCTGAATTTGCAAGGATGTCCTGACATGGCCATGCTGACCGTTGTTTCACTTGTAAATTATTTTCCAGACAGTGGAACAGCTGATTTCTAATTGTTCTGGGATCTTCTTAAATCCCTCCCAGACTCATATGCATCTACAACCTTCTTTCTGAAGGCCTCAGAGAGCTCTTTGGATGAGGCCATGGTGATATTTCATCTTCAACAATCAAGAGCAAACCAAAATATGTCTGAGATTTAAATAAGACAGGCTCCACCAAAGTCCTCTTTAACAATGATCTAATCATTTGCAGCTGATCTGCTGCACCTGATTCTAATTTTCTCATCTCATTTGACATTTGCTACATTTGTAGCATTTTGCACATGAAATTCTCCTGAACTCTACAATATTTTTAAAAACATCAACTTTTATAATTACTGAGAATTTTTTATTTCCCCTTATTTAATGGAATATTCACTTCTATCCAGTCATCTAAAGATGGTCCTTGGTTGTGACCATTTCTTTTTCAATGTCTGTTCATTGGCTGCTAAAAGGACAGCCATACAATATTTGATCTATATCAGGGTGAATAACCTACAAACAGTACCCTACTATTCTCCCTTCTAAATATATGCTGCACAGCCACCTTTATATCTAAAAACAACATCCAATTTAATGATGTTACTGTTATGACATTTTACTCAGGAACTGTTTCCCAAATGTGCTTCATTTAATTTAAAAAGTGTTTTTGTTGTTGTTTTTACTGTGCTTTTAAAATGTTCAGATGTACTGTCATGCATTATGCTTCATTCTAAAAGTTTTAGTCCAGGATAAACTTTGGTGTTCTATGATAAAGCATTTATTCAGCATAAATTTCATCACTGTTTTTGTGAAATGTTCCAAAATGATTTGAAATCTTTTTACACTGACATCCACTGCAGGTTTTTACTTCTCTTGTAAAGTTGCCATTTTGCAAATACAAGATCTTAGTGTGACAGTGAAGAGATGTTTTGTGATGCTATTTTGGATATTGCTACTACTTCACACTAACGAGTTTCATTATAAAGACAGAAAATTAGTTCCAGTTTCACTGCATAAGGTGTGATAATACATACAAATCAGATTTGGTCTATTTTAAACTTTTTAACTCTTTAAAAGTCCCTAAGATTATTGTTCAATTTTCATTCATAGTGCAGAATCTATTATAAAGTTATTTGTGTATCTTGTGGAGTCCCAAAGGGTTCTATTTTAGAGCCTATTAAACTGATGTTATGGTAGTAATGCAGTAATGAGAGTGAAATAGTGTGGCCTATATACATGGTCTAAGGGGCTAACATTTCTCTACTTCACATTTTTTGTCTTTCCCAAATTGTTTTTTTTTTAATCAACTTAGCAAATCCCAGAAAATAACATACGGGAATATGTTTTCATAAATCATAAAAATGTCTTGCAGCAAGGTGTGGGCATTTTGTTAGAATTAAAAAATGTAAAGAACACTGACTAACTGCACATTTCATTACACGGTGTATAATTAGTGATGTTTAATTAGAAAGTGCAGCACATTTTGAATTTAATCACTGTACTCTGTGTGGGAGAGTGAATAGCAGTTTCATATTGTGCCTTGATATAATATTTGTACCATTTCATCCACCCCTACTTCAAAATCTCAAAAGACTGGTTAAACTGTTCTAAAACATTTGCTGATTTGTTCCAAGGTTCATTTGCATATTCAAACATTTGAAAGTCCAATATTGGAATAATTATCAAACAGTGCAGGCCTACCGAGAAGCTCTCGCCCACATCTTCCTCATCATCCACTCCTGTGCACGCATAGTCGTCAGGAAGGTCAGGGATGTTCTCCACTGAGGCATATTTGACTGAGAGGATGGTGCTGTTCTCCAGCTCCAGGCACTCATGGCAGCTGGAAAGGTGCAGGTGGTGGCCCTCCATATGGTGGTGCTCTGCTGTGTGTTCTGACTCTGACACCTGCTGGTCGTGCAAAGCCCTGCGCTCACTGCCTGCGCTGGACGCGTCCGAGTCACGGCGTGCTGCTGACAACCGCAGGCTGCTCTTCCTGCGGACCTGCAGCACGTCTAGAAACTCCCGCTCACACGGAGAGGCAGAGGACAGAACAACCCCTTTTGGCACAGAGGTGGGGACAATCTGAAGTGACTTCCTAGTGTCCGAATGCTGCTTTTCAAATAGTTCTTTCAGTGCAGATTCCCTGAGTGACACTGCTACACATGACAAAAAGAAACACAGTAACTTGTACAAGAGCATAAAACTGATGAAATTCAAAATTGGCCTGATAACTGATTTTCTGCAATATTGTGCCAATTTCCATAAGCACTGATAATTATGAAAAAGTTGTTTTCTCATTCTCTTTTACAAGCCATAATTCATTGCCTGTACAAAGATTATGGCTATGAAAAGGTGAAGCAATCTAATCCACAGTTAGAAGAGAAAATACTGTATCTAATTCCAGGCAGAACAAACAGAACTAATGCACTGCACTAGGGCTGAGCGATATAGACAAATCATATTGTGAAATATTTTAGCTGAATGACAACACACGATATGATGCATAATGTTAAAAATACAATGTGAAAAAATAGAAAACCTTTATCTTCATATATGTATTGGAACGTAAGTAAGAGGGTAGCAGAGGAGAGAAGCTGAAAGCAGGGTTCAGAGCAGAGAGAGGGTGCCGAAACACATTTGTTTCTCAACTTTGAAAGTGAACTGAACCCAGCCATATCTTCCTCAGTTTAAATCCCAATATAGATATAAATATAGGTATTGTGCAAACCTCTACACTGAACACACACAAACTTTAAACATGGCAAGATTATAACTAATGAAGCATCAAGATGAACATTTCTAGCTGAAAACAAAATCGAAATTCAAGATACAGCTGGCTGACCAGCAACTTCATTAAAACCACCTCCTTGTTTCTACATTCACTGTTTTATCAGCTTCTCTTACCAAACAGGTGCACTATGTAGTTCTATAATTGCAGACAGTTGTCCATCAGTTTCTTAAACGGTCAGGACCCCACAGGACTTTCACAGAACAGGTATTTGGGAGGTGAATCATCACCAGCATTGCAGTGACACTGACACGGTGGTGGTATGTTACTGCTGTCCAATTTCTTTGTACCAGCACAACACACGCAAACACATCACCAGCATGTTAGTGTCACTGCAGTGCGGAGAATGACCCACCACCCACATAATACCTGTTCAGTGGTAGTCCTGAACATTGAAGAACAAGGTGAAAGGAGGCTAACAAGGAATACAGAGTAACAGATTGACTACTACACTGAACAATTACAAAAATTACTGCATGTCAGTCACAGAATGTGCGGATTATTTTCAATGTCATTTACAGCACTGAACTTTTATTGTGGATTTTTTTCTGTCATTTCGAAAACTGTGGCTACAGATGGCACGAATGCTTATGCAACCATGCAGGTTTGGAAGGGGAAGCACCGAAAGTCAAGATATATCAGTATGTAAATTGATTATGAAGTAGTGTTCACTCAGGAGGCTGCTTAGAAATACCCACACTAGTTAAATTCGTGGTGCTATCTTGTGAGTGAGGTGGAACACTGGTGAGCGTGATCATGGCATGGTAATATGAATTATCAGAGTTGGAATGAGGCATCATAGTTGGTGCAAGTTGGACAGAACATTCTTCTGAAGTTGTAGGTATTAAATATTCCACAATCCACAGTGTTGTGTGTACTGGGAACACTTCAAAAAAGGCATTACCACCTGCAGAGAACAGTGGAGTGGAAACGTGTGCTCAATGATTGTGACCAATGTTGTCTAGCTAGAATTTTGCATGTGAACAGACAAATCACACTCACATATTCCAGACAGTTCATCGTTTTTTTTAGCTTCCATGAGACATAGGAGCAGAAGAACTACCACAGTGCCTCTTAACACATTGACACCGGACACAGTGGCTCATTTAGGATGGTGAAGTTGCTAACTGGACCATATAGCACTAGCAACATATGGCGTGACCTGATGAGCAACAGTACTAAAGGTTTTGGTCGATGGTAGGTTTTTTTGTGGTACAGACCCCATGAAGCCACTGACCCCATCTATGAACAAGGCACTTTGCAGGCTGATATTGGTCCCATATTTATGTGGGATGCAATCTCATGGACTGTGTTGGGTCCACTGGCCCACGTAAACACATGCTTGAACAGTGACTGCTAAATTTCACCTACTGGTTGACCATTTGTAGCTCTTCATTGACCCAAAATAATGGGATATTCCAGCAGTATAGTTGTTGAACCATTATTGGTTCAGGAGCTTTTTGGAGATTTCTTTAAGAGCCCAGGTGAGGTATTATGTCTGGTGTCATAGCGTAAACAGAGGCCACTGCACTATCCACTCCAGGTAGTAATGCTCAATCTTCAATAATTCAAATCACCTTTCCATAACACCCTGGTGTTCAAACTCACTCATAACACCTCACAACTTAAGACAGGTGTGGGTGCTCTTAAGAGTTCCCTAAGGTAATGCCACCTAAATCAATTTAGATACCGCTATCCCATGACTTTTGTTATATCAGTGTTAAATTGATATAAACAGAGGTATTTTGCCTCTGTTAGAATATATAACTCAAATCATTAACTAATTAACAACATCCACCTGTGCAGATAAGGGTCCAGAAAACACAAAAACATGCAGAGCATAGGTTCTCCACAACTGGTACCATAATTCCATCACCTACATTATAGTTTATAATTAGAGAAACAAAAGCATTAAACTAACAAACTATTTTTTCCGGTATGAGGCCATTTTCCATCTGCAGGCGACCTTCCAGAAAAGCCACTCCCAGAGTGCTGAAATTGTCCAGGCTGGCCTCAGCCACTGCCCTATAGGGCTGTCCTGGACTGCAGGCCAGAGGAAGGCAATAGTCTGACCACTTCAGAACCTACAAAAAAGACCATTAAACAAATACAGTTCAGAAAAAAGTGAGACTTTACCTGAAGCTTAGAAAAAAAAGTACAAAATCATGACAAACTCTCAGTTAACAGTGAGTTAATATAGCAAATGATGTGCAAAATGTTACATTAAACTAGATCACTGTATATTACAGCTGATCTTTTGACACATACAGTGCATCCATAAAGTATTCACATTGCTTCTCTTTTGCACATTTTGTTATGTATCAGCCTTATTCCAAAATGAATTCAATTCATTTTTTCTCTCACAATTCTTCAAACACCTCATTATGACAAAGGGAGGAGTTTGAAATCTGTGCAAATTTATTCAAAAATAAAGAGACAAAAATATAACATGTACATAAGTATTCACAGCCTTTGCCATGACACTCAAAATTGAGCTTGGGTGCATCTTGCTTCCACTGAACATTCTTTAGATGTTTCTACAGCTTGATCAGTTGACTGGACATGATTTGGAAAAGCTCACACCTGTTTATATAAGGACTGTAGACAGTGCATGTCAGAGCACAAACCAAACCATGAAGTTTGAGTAACTGTCTATAGACCTCAGAGACAGAATTGCATCGAGACACATATCAGGAGTAGGGTACGGCAAAATGTCTGCTGCATTGAAGGTCCGAATGAGCGCAGTGGCCTCTATCATCCGTAAATGGAAGAAGTTTGGAACCACCAGGACTCTTCCTAGAGCTGGTTGCCTGGCCAAACTGAGTGATTGTGGTAGAAGGGCCAGGGCGTGTCCAAGAACCCAATGGTCACGCTCACAGAGCTCCAACACTGCTCTGTGGAGAGAGAACCTTACAGAACGAGAAAAATTCCTGCAGCACTCCACCAATCAGGCCTGTATGGTAGAGTGGCCAGATGGAAGCCACTCCTCAGTAAAAGGTACATGGCAGCCTGTCTGGAGTTTGCCTAAAGGCACCTAAAGGACTTTCGCAGAAACAAAAAGCGCATTACTCATCAAGTAGCAAATACCATTCCCACTGTGAAGCATGGTGGTGGCAGCATCATGCCGAGGGAGGGTATGTTTTTCTGCACCCGGAATTGGGAGACTTCCAACAAGACAAACAAGCAAGGGAAAACAAAATAACAAAGGAGGGGTTTCAGGACAATTCTGTGCTTTGAATTCTGTCCTTGAGTGGCCAAACCAGAGCTCAGAGTTAAACCTGTCCACAGACAGTCCCCATCTGACTGATAGAACTTGAGAGGTTCTACAAAGAAGAATGTCACACTCATATGATGCTCAAAAAGGCTATGAATACTTACGTACATGTTTTTTGGGGTTTTTTTTTATAAATTTGCAAAGATTTCAAACTTCTCACTATGTCATCATGGGCAAATGTGTGTAGAATTTTTTGAGGGACAAAATGAATTGAATACATTTTGAAATAAGGCTGTAACATAAAATGTGCAAAAAGTAAAGCACCATTCATACTTTTCAGATGCACTATGTTCATTGTGGCATTCAGAGAGTCTGACAGTTAGCAATGTGTAACTGTGTGTGACATTCATATTGTGTTCATATTGCATAGCCTACTTTCTTATTTAATCTTTGAGGTGACTGGTCCGTTCTCTGTCCTGCTGTAGCCTCTATAATAAAGGCGATATTCTCAACTCTTGGACCACTAATCAGAGAAGACCCCAAAAGCAATTTCCACTTGCTGAGGTCATCACATGCCTGGGTATGACAACAAAACAAAAGCATGCAGTTACTGAGAAGCACAGCACACAGGTAACTATGTTAAAGCATTGTGAGTATCAGTGACATCCTTGCTGTTAATCCAAATAGCTTCCCATGCATGTTCTCATTCTTAGACATGTTTTCATTCAAGCCATTGATTAACAGTGGAATTAATTCTGATCTTCAGCACTGACTGACTGTGCATTTCAGTTCGCATTCAAGTTCAGGTAGTGTGATCCGATTAGATTTGTACAGTTGTTACTTCTAAAAACTATAACTCACTGTTATACTAACAGCACTGGTGCAACCTAGTGGGAGGGGTACATAACTAGGGCTGAGCGCTATGAACAAAAATCATATCAATATATATTTTAGCTGAATGGCATTATATGATGTGTGAAATATACAATGTGAAAACAATAGGAGACCCCTTGAAATAATTCAGTTTTCACTATATTTAAACATGTTGAAATTTGACCTATATCTATATTGAAATCAATTCTTTATACACACTTACTCATCAGCTCATATTATGCCTCTTCAATAGTTTGTGTTCTCGAGTAGATACACAGTAGAGGAGGAGCTGTGAGCAGGGGGCTGAGCAGAGTGAGCAGAAAGTTTACTGCAAGAGTGCAGCAGAATGTTATTTAAAAACTCAAACAATATGACCTCAGCCCATATTGTGCTGTTTCTATCCTGATATAGACATAATATTGATGCATCACTCAGCCCTATACACAATATATTTTTTTAACATAGATATAGCATATTGTGAACACTTAAACATCTCTGAGATTGTAATTAGTCCCGTTTAACTGATTTAAGTGCAGCACATTTGTATCAGTATGAAAAAGTAGTTTATGTTTCTAAGAATCTGAAACTACGGATGTCAAAATATTACGAGAAACACTGCACAGCTTGAAAATGTCAATACTGCCCTGTGACATTTTACCTGCAGTTCAAGGTGTGCAATTTCAAATGCCAAGGAAAACTGAAACCTGATCTGAGTATTCATACAATGGCATGGTGTGAACTGCTTTTCAGACTACATAGGAAGACCAAGTTTATTGAACAAATCAGATTTGTTTCTCATTTTTCTGTTCACACTGACCTGTGAGCCAGAACTGGATTAAAAGGTTCAAATGATAATTAAAAGGATTAAAAAAATAAATAAATAATAATTAATTAATAGATTTTAGTGAAATAGTGTAGTGTGACTGCTTTCCTTGATAAATATTACAGCAATATATGAAATGGCTTCTACTGCACCAGGGCATTTCGTAAGCTTGAAAGAGCTCTCTCTCACACACACACACACACATATTCCAACCAGACAGGAGTTTGTGATGAATAACAGCTAATAACTACTAGTGGAATATTGGGATCATATTTTATGGTACGCAACTCGAATATGATGAATAAAAGCCATTACCTTTTAATGTGGCTTATATCTGTCACAACCTATATTGCAGCTGCATGAGATTACAGTCACCGCGTCCAGGACCAAGTATTGGCTGGAAAGGTAATTTACGCCCCAGTTCTGGCCCATATTCCACTGTGGAATGACAGCAATACTTTTCTGTGAATCACATTTAATCTGAGCAACAGTGGCTAATGTATAATGGTGCCCATTATCAAACAATGAAAACAGTTTCCTAATTTTAGCCAGTAGGGTGTAGCAACTGTTCCCCTCATTTCCTTAGCCAATCGATTTGAGTAAATTGGGAATTCCTTGGAATTTCCTCAAATCAACTGGCTGATGAACAGCGAGAAATCAAAGACCCCAAAGGTGCCCCTATCTGACCAGCTAATAACAGGGGACCTGACACCTCATCTTGGCCAGTTTTGGCCCCAAAGTGAAATCCCCACAAACATATGTGGCCCATAGTTCAAACACCATGATGACCCTCAAGCACCTTACCCAGGCCACATTTGGCCCAGAAGAAAATGTCCAACATCCTGTCATGCTCAATGCTGATGTGGCTGAATGCAATCAAATCCTCAGAAGAACATTCTAACAGACTGTTATGTCACTAAAAGTGGGGACAACCCTTTGATAGGTAAATTTGATTTCAGAAGACACATTTAAGAAAAACTTAAACTGGACACACAGTGCATCTCCAGAGCTGGGATATGAGCTAAACAAGTGCAATAATAATGTGCAATAGACCCTTCTCCAGAACTTTCCATATACTCTCTATATTGTATATTCTAATATAGTCTATTTCTTCTACAGTCTTTAACTACATTATTATTATTATTATTATTATTATTACTATTGTTATCTTCTCTGTACTGTACTGATGCTGCTGCTGGAACCCTTAATTTTCCTGAGGGAACCCTCCCAAAGGGATCAATAAAGTTCCATCTGTCTGTCTGCCTGTTCCTGGTGTTTAAACAGAAGGATCTGACCCAAACCAGTGTGTGGCTGAACCACATACTGTCTGCACGTGGGACTGATCCAACTGTTCCAACTATGCAGCAGTTCTGTTCTGGGGACTGAAATGTCATCACTTTTCCACTGCAGGACGGATTCGAATTACGATCCGAATGAGCGAATGATTGAAGCGGATTCTGCAGTGCAGGGGGTGCGCGTGCGGGGGTCTGGGAGTCACCTGCGGCTCAGTGATGTATATGGCCTTGTTGCCCCTGGTGAGGAAGGCTGGGGGGCTGCTGGGCTCGCGCAGGGCGCAAAAAGCCACCCCACTGCGCGTGGCGCTCAGCCGCCTCAGCGCGCTGCGGATCACTGCTGTGTACCACTTCTGGAAGCGAACCCACAGGTAGACGTAGCACAACGTTATCAGCATGATCACCGCATGGGCTACAGCGCTGTCCCGGAGCGGAGCCGCCCGCTCCCACCATCACACTCACTCACTCACACACTCATTCACACACACACCTTCACATTCTCCCACTTCCGTGTTTATTTACGACAAACCCCGCCTCTTCCTGCGCGTCACCGGCTTCACTGCGCATGCGCCTGGATAATCAATAACTAATAATTGGAGTTCTAATAAAAACATCAGGGGTTTAGTTTGAACTTAAATGTGAATTATTCTTACATTTCTACCTTAAATATAACGATCACTAATTCATCTACAATATGTTTCCTAATGCTTCAGTTTAATGCTAAATGTTTTTGACATTTATTTTATTTTTTATATTATTCATTCATTATGTATTTCAAACGGTTTTTCTTTTTTTTTCCCTTCTCCTTATTTCTGTACAATTCAGAGCACAGTTTCCTTTCTATTTTATTTTTTAACATACAGGAGAAAATAAAACATTTTAAAATGCATTTATTCTGCTTTTTAGCACGTGACACCTGTTGTGGAAATCTATAACTCACCCACATGTTTACACAGGACTAAATATAAGTAACTATGTTCAGGGTAGCCAATAAAAGATTAAGTATCCATCCATCTTATCCACTTGTATCACTGGGTGTGAGGCAGGAATATCCTTATATTCATTTATTATTCAGTGTAATTAATTATTAGCAAGTAATCAAGCTTGAAGAACAGCTAAAACCCACTTGTTACCTACTGAATTAAATCCCAGTTTAAATGCCAAAGGAGACTTTTAGTGCATGTGTGCAGTTTACTGCATGTTTACTGTGACAATTACACCACTTACCCAGATATTGGATTATAGAGGAAAATAATAATTGGGTTGTAGAGGGGCTGTTTGCTCTCTTTTTTATTAACACAGAATAAAAAAACAACTTTCAAAATAAAAGTCCAGAGAAGGGATAATACCAGTACAAAAATAAATAACAAAGATAATAAAGAACATTCAAGTTTTTTGTTGTTGTTGTTGTTGTTGTTTTGTTTTTTTACTATTTGGACTACTGTCAAGTACTTTGAAGAACTTATTATTATACATGTCCTTGTTTAACTTAAAAACACTCTTGAAGAGTACAGGATTTATCAGATTTAGTCCATATGAGCAAAAAAAATGTCGGTATTTTTTAATGAAAACATGGCGAAATTCATACAAATATCTAAATTTAGTCTCAAATGAAGACAATTTTGAGTAGCCTAGGATCTCCTGAAAATAACAATATCTGGCCTGTTTGACCATCTCCTATAAATACTTTTCTAATTTATTGGTGAATAAAAGTACATCAAATTACAAAAACATGCCATGAAATTAGTCTAGGGTTGTAAAGGTTAATTAACTGGTCCTGTAGCCCACCTGCTCTTCTTTTCTGTTGCTCTGAAGGTGTGATCTTTATCTAATGATCTTACTCAGCAGCTGTGGTGGTCTGTAGTAAAAGTAGGTGGGGGTAAGAGCAATAAGAGGAGTCTCCTCCTCTCCTTGTTCTCAGTCTGATCTGTGGACTGGAGAGAGAAGATGCTGCCACACAGAGTGGATGGGGTCACTTCACCTGGACACTTAAACACACAGGACCATGGAAGAGTCATGTGTCAGCTGGTTGGGTAAGACCAAATTCATGAATGAAACCATTAACCTCTTTGTGTTTAGTTGCTTGATTATATATTTTGTTTGTTTGTTTGTTTGTTTGTTTGTTTGCTTCTAGTTCTCCTGTGATGTGGAGACCATGGACTCTTCATTCTGAAAGAGACACACAGCCAGAAAAGGTGCAACATTCTTTTCAGATAAGCAGCTCTGAAATCATGTCATATAATGTATAATAGAAAAGATCTGCATCTCTTTGTAACAGGCTGCTACTGTAGCACAAACAGAGCACTTCAATGATATGCAAGGCTTTCATCACCCAGTGAGGTGAGTGCTGTGTTGGCATGTCTGATTTTGGAAGATTTTCATTGTTTTGCAGTTCAAAGCTGTCAGATTTAAAACATCCATATCCTACATTTTCCCATTTTATTTTAATTTATGAAATCTGTTTGTTTGGGGTTTTTGTATACTAAACTTTGCCATAATGTATTATAACATAAACATTATGTTTATATAAACAAACTACTGAAATGAACCAGGTAGTTTGTTCCAGAGCATTTAAGGCTGATTGTGTTAATGACCCCTTTTACCCCCTTTTATTGTCACATTTAAAAAGCATTCCACAACATCAACTTGAATGTGGAAAAGAGCAGATGTCTATAAGAGGAAAATATGATGGAAAAAACTTACATTTCTAATTGCCTTCAAATTCATACATTTTGTTTTCACCATACAGGCTGTACCTGCCAAAATCTAAAACCCAGGAGTATTTGTCCCATCTGGGGAAGAAAGTGCTGGCCAGCTTCCCTGTTCAAGCTACTCTTCACTTCTACAATGATGACTCTAGCTCCGAGGAGGAGAATGAGGACAATGAGAAGGAGATGGAAGATGAGTGGCAGCTTTCAAGGACCACCTGAAGAACATCTGCCCAGTACAGAGACTATTGACCTACAACACGGAAAACTTCTGGCAATATGTCAACTTTGACAGTAAATGCCTTGTGATCAGTGGTACCAGAGGCATCAGGGACAAATCAAAGACTGATTTTCATCCTGCTATGTGGTTTTATTTGGCAATTCAGATTACAGTAATGACCAGGCAAAAAGATATTTGTACTCCTATCCAGGATCTCAGAACTGAGATAATCTAGCCAGAGCTCTGCATGGGCTTTGCTTCCAGAGCAACCACAAGTGATTGGGATTAATCCAGAGGCCTGGTTTCCCACACACATCTTAAGCACAGTTCTACACTAATATGTATTTTAAAGGATCACTGTTTATAATAGAGATGAGTTATAATAGTTCTTTAATTTTTCTCCTGGAAACTACTAAACTCTTACTTAAGGAACTGCCCAAGTTTTGGTGTCTGAAACAAGGTGATTTCCCTGTTTAAATATGTCTGATTCAACTTATCTCTTTGGAAATCATACACTCTTAGCACAAACTATTTTATATAGTATTTAAAAGGCATACTAATGCATTTCAGAGAATTAGAATACCAGGGAAAATGCTTTTTTTAGAATTCAATACAAAAATTTAAACTGTACTATATTTTGCATTCATTACATGTAACATATGCATGTTGTCAAATTATTAGAATATTTTATTTTGAGTTTAAGCAAATTACCAATGAAACAGTATAAAACCTGTCTCTAGTTGAGCACACACAACCACAAACATAGGAAAGACAGTTGACCTGACAGTTGTCCAGAAGACAGGTCATCCACACTGTCCACAAGGAGGGTGAGCCACAGAAGATGATTGCTGGCTGTTCTTAGAATACTGTCTCAAAGTAAATGGTAAGTTAACTGAAGGGTAATATGTGGTTGGAAGAGGTGCACAAGAACAGGGATGACCACAGCCTTGAGAGGATTATTAGAAAAAGTCATCCTCGGTAATGGACTGAGGCTGGTGTCAAGGCATCAAGAACCATCATGCACAGATACCTCCATGAAAGGCTACCACTACAGCATTCCTAATATCAAGCTACTACTGAAGCAGAGACAGTGTCAGAAAAGTGGACAAAGTACTGGACTGTTGGACAGCACTGCAAAGTCCTATTTTCAGATAAAAGTAAAGTTTGCATTTCATTTGGAAATCAAGAGTTATCTGTATTTCTAATTTTCATGAGCTTTCCCTTTACATGTAATGAATATGACAGTTTAAATTATTTAATTAAATTTTGGAAAACTGACTTTTCCATGATATTCTTATTCCGTGAGATCCACTTGTTTTGTGAAATGGAGAGGCACAGAATCCAATCTGAACCCTGCATGGGATGCTTCTGTGCAAAATCACTTATTAAAACATAGGCTGCTCTGGCTCTGAGGCAGATTAAATGGCATTTTATTTGGTTATTGTGATGGATGGATCAGTTTTGTTGAGACAGGAAATAGTAGAAACAATGGTATTTCAGGTTACCTTAAGAAACAGTGAATAAGACTGTAGTCCAGTAGTCCAACCTTGTAAGGCCCTGTGATTTCCACAGTAACACATTTTGATTGCTTATTTTGAAGTGCATTTCTTTTTGTAATGGTTGAAATAAAATGAGAAAAAAGATTCCCAAAAAAAATCAAATTAATAGGGCTCTAACCTCTGCTCCACCTGCAATACAGTAGGAGGAAGACTGGTGACCCCTGTTACGTTATGGCCATGTTAGAGTATATACCGGTTAGAACAGGGGTCCCAGCTCCAGTCCAGAAAGGTCGGCAGGTTTGACACTGTCTTACCACATTCAGCCTTCATTGGGTATGGCAGTGGCTAAAAAAGAAGACTGTGGTGTTTTGGAAACAAGCTTTTGAAAGAGCAGAAGATCATGGTAGCATGTCTCAGGAAGCAGGCACGGTGGGAAGAGAGAGAGGATTAGAACCTGAGACTCGAGCAGGAAACACAGCGGAGCTGAAACAGCTCCTACAGGACCATACAGCTCTGATCCTGTTAACCCAAGCAGAGCATAAACACACCTTTAACCCAAGCGTGACTCACCATAACATCCGGCTCTCACACCAGTACACGTGCACGTGAAGTTTGTTCCAAGTGATGAGGATGAAATGCTTTATGGTACTCAATATATTCATTTAGATTATGGTTTCTAATCATAGTATGAAATTCTAAACTGTTTAATATATTGCAATACATTATATTACATTACATTTTTTCAACATTGTATGTAGGCCAAACCATAATAATTAACATCAGTTACATAGACCCTTAAATAAAACCCTGTGGGACATCAAAAATGCTAAAGTGTAACCAAATCATTCATAATGTCTGCATTAAAAACATGACTAATAACAGAATAATAAACCTGGGATTCAAAGGTTAATCATGAAGCACACTGGGATATGTTGGGTGCTTGTAATTTCCACTGTAAAATTGTAACAATACTATGAATATTTCATGAATAAAGAAAACAAATGAAGGGGGGAAATTGTATTTTCAAAGTATCTCTTTACATATTTTTCCTTGTGAAGTTTGGAGAAAATGTATAAATATACTTGAGTTAAAAGGGAAAAGTCCATTTTTATAAGCTTGATTATGCTTAAATTATATATATTATATTTCATGTTTATATTTTAAATACATATTCCAACAGATGCATCATTCACCCTTGTCAGGGTCATTGTCTTTTGACAGTGATGTTTCAATATTAGGCTAAATGAGTTAAGTACAAATCTTCCAAAATTTATAGCCAGGTCCATAAATAGTGTGACACATTTTTTAAAATATATTTTTGCTTGTGTGTATCACCCTCACTAATTTTGCAATTAAACAATAGTGTCACTGAAGTATGGATTTTCAGCATCAATTTAAGGGCTTGTATATTGCATTTACCATTTATCACATTGAATCACACATGTGGGTCATTATATTGCTGCTATAATGAAGGATCTAATTAGTTTGGCTGCATCTTTCTTTAAATTGACAGACAAAATGTTTCCGTAGACATCTGACTTCACTGTACTGCTGCCATCATTTAAGACATCAATGAAGAATAATGAGCCAGTCCCAGATGAAGCCATGCAAGCCCAAGCCATGACACTACTTCCACTCTGTTTCACAGATGAGCTTATACATTTGAGATCATGAGCAGACACTTTCATTCTACAATCTTCAGCCTTTCCATCACATTGACAAAGATTCCTCTTTATCTCACCAATCCATAAAAGGTCTGAGGCCTGTCTCTGTAATTCTTTGCAAAATCCAGGCTGGCTGTCCTTTTCTTCTTGATGATTAGTGGTTTGTGTCTTCTGGTGAGGCTTTTGTATTTATGTTTTCTGTGAACATTATATTGTGATACCTTCACTCCTGCCCTCTGAAAGTTGTTGATGATGTCACTAACAGTGGATTTAGGGTCTTTCTTTAGAGTTCTTACAATGTATCTGTCATTAACTGCTGTTGTTTTCTTTGGTCTTCTTCTTCGGCATTTACATTTACATTTATGGCATTTAGCAGACGCCTTTATCCAAAGCGACTTACAAAAGTGCTTTGCTGTTCTGTTACTTAGTACACCAGTGCTGACTTGCATCTTCAGGATATTCCAAATGGTTGTACTGGTGATGGCCAATATTTGTGCAATAGCTCTGATTGATTTTCTGTCCTCTTGCAGCTTCACAGCTGCTTGTTTATCCACAGACAGCTCTCTGGTTTTCATGTTGGTTACTCCTCTAACTGTAAATGCACAGTCTACATAGCCAAAACCCAAACCTGAAACTGAGCACAGATATTCAGTGCTATTTATTGTTTAAATAATCAGTGGAACAGGACACCTGGGCACCAACACACACCTGTCAGGCACATGTTCCAATACTTTTGCTCACAAGAGAAATGGGTGGGTTCAGGCAAAAGGTGCTATCTTCTGAACTATGTATGAAATCCAAATGAAAGCTGAAATGTTTATCTTTTATCTCATATACATCTTTTAATGTCAAACCCAAATGGTTTACGTCTACAGCAAAAAATAAAGGGATCGGCTTTACTGTTCCAATACTTTTGGAGGGGACTGTATGACTGTGAATGGAACTGAATCACTGATCATCAGGGATGTCAGTAGTGTGATGAGTATAGAACCATATTTTCTGCTCCTTCAAATACCTCAAAAATCGTAGAAAGATAATGACCCACAGCACACAGCAAAAACATCGCACAAGCTTTTAAAATTGTTCGGTCAATCACCTGTCCTATGAAGGCAGAAAGACCCACAAATAAGCAGCAACTGAAGATGGGGTGGTCATGACCTGACAAAGCACCTTAGGGGAGAAAAGTCAGTATGTATTGATATTTGTGAGCTCCAGTCGTCATTGACTTCCAAGTATTAAACATTTAATAATTTTATAATTTATAACTGTCAGAGAATAATATTTGCAATATATTTAAATTCTTTTAATTGAGGTCTTTTTGGTTCAACCTCAGTTAAACTATCTGGAAGGTTTAAGCTCTGATATAAGAGAATTTTATCTTTACTCAGTGAAGTTGTTGCTAGAAAACTTCCTTATTTGTATTGAAGCAAATTGTAAAGCCAGGATTCACCAAGCTTTTAACAGGCTACATATTATATTTATATATAATATGTATATTACACACACATACATACATACGTGTGGGTGTGTATGAAGCCCTTCAGTGTGGACAGGTTGAGCAGAATGTAACAGAGGTTAAATGGTGGTCAGCCACTCGACACCAGTCTTGTTTGCTTATGATGGGTTATCTGCAGACGTGGGGGCCGCTGACCCTTCACCTGTCTGCAGGAGGGCCATGGACAGAGGGGCAGTGTGGGTGGGGTGTGACTGGGGTGGACAGGTAAGGGCAGGAGAGGTGAGCAGACTGATTGAGTAGGTTCTGTGATGTCCGGAAGATGGGCAGATAGTGAAGTGACCATTTCACTTCTAGTCTGATGAGTCCAGGAGGTGAAACACAAACCCCAATTCTGGCTTATATCTGCTACTGGGCACTTATTAACCCTGGGAGTAAGGATAAATGTAATGATTTATTTAATTATTTTTTCACAGAATTAGCATAAAAAGATATATTTGACATCGTGAGTCTGTAAGGACTACAATTGGTCTTTCTCACAGTAAGAAACTACAGAACCTCAGAACAAAATAAAGTAGAATTAAACATAGTTATTTATTTGGTAAAGAAAAGACCCTCAACAATGTGTTTTCATGAACACATTATGAATTTAAATTCACAGATAAACACTAGTAAAGGAAGGGCTCTGAAGCAATACCACATTATAATTCAAAGATGGTGGAGGCACTGTTATTGCATGGGCTTGTATGGACAATGACAACTCTTTGATGTGGTGAGTACCAAAGGAGCAGGGTGAAATTTGCTACTGTTCAGTTAATTTATCATTTTACATTTTTATTTAGGATACATTTACAAGAGTAAATGTGATTAAAACTGTAAAACCACCTCATTTCTCAAGAAAAAAAAACACCAGAACTGAGCTAGCACTTTTACTTGACCAGTCCATCTACCTGGGCTTAGGTTTGTCAGAAGAGCAAAGAGAGTCTTCTCTGATGGTCTTGTGATGACTATACCTTCAGCCAGGGTTCATTTTAAAGTCAAATGTCTGTTCTGTCATGAGTGAGTGATGGAAAAGGCATCTAAAACCTCAGCAAACTCCAGAGGCCTGGACTGACGACAACTGATCCTGGATACTGGTTGTCTGTATGGATCAATGCAGATTAGAAATTTGGGACATGAGGCATCATGCCAGAATACACTCCGTTTCTGGGGTCCTGGAGTTCATGGTGTTAGAGGTAGAAGCGACGGTTGACTTCACTGATGGGTACATCCTGCAGTCTGGGAATGGCTTCTTTCTGAGTAACCACCATAGGCTGACTCTTAGCAAAGTGATCTAAAAGGGGAATCAAAAGTAACAGATGAGTATGTTTCCATAGGCTTTAGGACCTGCATTGTCTTCCCTTAACCGGTTACTCTTACAATACATAACTGGTGTTTTTTTTAAGCTTTTAAATGTTATCTCTGTTACCTCCAGAGCTTATATTGAAATCAGTAGCTTTTGGCCACTCTGTATTCTTGTCTGTTATCTAAAGGTGAGAGACTTTTCTCTCTCTCTCCCTCAAAATTTGTTCTGTTCTGTTCATAATCTTTATGGACAGAATTTCTAGTTGCAGCCAGGGGCCGGAGGGAGTCCAGTTTGGGAACCACAGGATATCATCTCTGCTTTTTGCAGATGATGTTGTCCTGTTGGCTTCTTTGAGCCAGGACCTTCAGCGGACACTGGAGCAGTTTGTAGCCTAGTGTGATGCGGCTGGGATGCAAATCAGCACCTCCAAATCTGAGGCCATAGTTCTCGACTGGAAGAGGGTGGCTTGCCTTCTCCGGTTCGGTGGAGTTGTCCTGCCCCAAGTGGAGGAGTTTAAGTATCTTGGGGTCTTGTTCACGGGTGGGGTGAGAGGGAGCGTGAGATTGACAAGCGGATCGGTGCTGCTGCCACAGTCATGCGGTCGGTGTATGGGTCTGTGGTGGTGAAGGTCAATCTACGTTCCTACCCTCACCTATGGTCATGAGCTCTGGGTAATGACCGAAAAGATAAGATCGCGGATACAAGCGGCCGAAATGAGTTTCCTCCGTAGGGTGGCCGGGTTCTCCCTTAAGACATCCGCGGTCACCAGGGAGGAGCTCGGAGTACAGCCGCTGCTCCTCTATATTGAGAGGAACCAGTTGAGGTGGCTTGGGCACCTTTTTTGGATGCCCCCTGGACGTCTCCCCGGGGGGTGCTCCAGGCACGCCCAAACGGGAGGAGACCGCGGGGTAGACCAAGGACACGTTGGAGGGACTATGTCTCTTGGTTGGCCTGGGAACACCTCGGGGTCCCTCCCGGGGAGCTGGCTGAGGTGTCGGGGGAGAGGGAGGCCTGGGCATCCCTGCTTAGACTGCTGCCCCTGTGATCTGGCCCCGGATAAGTGGAAGGAAGACGGATGGACAGTTAATGTAACTTTTTGTTGGACTCATTGAATTGAAGCTGAAATTCTACACTTCAATCACTTTTCACAATTACTGAGGTAGTGTACAGACCCACAAAAACCATGTTACTGTCCAACTACATATGGACCTGATTCTTATTTATTTAGTGTGGATCTGGTTAATATTGATATTGTGATATTACAAATCATGATAAAAAATAAGAATCATGATATTTGCTCATAACCAAGAAGACAGCTTAAAGATTTCAAACTGTGAATCTGGATACTGTAAGGCTTATAAAATGGCATGCAATTAACTAATTACAATAAACATTTGTCTTCATTAAGAGACAAGAGTTAAGTTTTACTTTTTAAGTGCATCACTGAAATATTTATGGTATTTAATTTTGTACTTTCAATAAAGGACCACTTGCTCAACAATGATCCCATCCCTAAGAACCACTGGGCTTCATTCACCAACATCTTCCTAAGAATTTTCACAAACTTATTTTTGAGCAAGGTCCAAACACAAGGTCTATGTCAGATATATAATGTGTGTCTAACCACAAAATTGTTCATGTTCAACTATTCTCTCATAATTATGGATTCCATTGTCTTCATAAATTAAACAAATCCCCTATAAGAGAACACTGGTCAATGTTACAATTTCTGTTTTAGCTATATTACATTTAAAAAGAAATTTCTTCTTAAAGAGCAACATCAATGAAAATGTGTCTCAGGATTGCAATAGGTTTAAGGAATGTGATGGTATGTCAGCAGGGACATGAGGCCTTGCATAAAAGTGCTAATAAGGCTGGTTTCCTGGTGCTAAAACCATGCTAGCAATTCTAGATGAGGTCTGGCATGCTGGCGTGAAGGCATTAGTGTTTAGGATGAAGGCTGTAGCTGGTGGGATAACGAACGCTGTTCCAGTAATATTTTACTCTCAGCCATGATCAGTGATGGCTATCTAAACTACCCAACTGATGTTTTGATAGAATGAATATATATATATATATATTCATTCTGTCTTCCACCTGTCCATAAAGCTCTTGTTTTCTGCCTTACTTTTTGCCATTTTTGGGAAGGGGTAAGGGCATTATGGGATTTTTAGTAGTAGCGGTGAATGCGCTGTATAACCAGCAGGCCAGCTCTAGTAGTCATTTGGTTTGGACAAATATAATTCCACTACAGGCCAAATTTGGCCCGCTGGCCAGAGTTTGACACCCATGCTCTATAAGATCAGTTAGTGAAAAAGGACCATTAACGTACTGTGAAATCTAAAGATACATACTTCAGCACTCACAATGCAGTAATGATTGTCATGCAAATATAACAGTCAAATTATGTAAAATGACATGCAGCAGGACTCAAAACAAGGGTGGGTGGAGTGATCTGTTTCACAACATTCAGAAAAGGTCTACAAATTCCATGGCTATGTGTGAATGAATCAACTCCAACTAACACAGATGACGCAATGATTACCAACATTCAAACACGGATGTACAAATTATTCACTTAGCTACTATTAATTTAGCTACAAAACCAAAGTTTGGATCAAAGTCCTAGATGGTCAGTTCTACTGTTCTCACACCTGCCGAACCCTTAATCACAGAATTCTACAGAAATGTCATACCTGTAATGTTATTCACAGAACTCAGGGGAGCTGTGTTCATCATATTGACTCCAAACAGCAACACGAAACATACTGTTAATGCCACCAACAGATAGATTGGCAATGCCAGGGCCCAGTACCTGCAAGTAATAGTAATTTATCATTTAGTTATGAAATGCAAAAGCTTTAGTCATCATTTTAAAGACACATGGGATATTTTAAAGCTTCCAAAGCAATTATTTACAAACAAATAATTCAGAATTAGCTGGAAAGAAGCAACCTCATAAAAGGCTGTTACACAAAATGGCCAGAAATATGTTGCCCGACACCCAAGACAATGATCTCATTAGATTTTAATTCAAAAAATACATTTAGACTTTATTATAATAATCTAAACTGCGTTTTGTATTATTTGTGATTTCATATCATTTTATAAATAGTAGATATTTTATGGAGACAGTTTTTTAATCACAGAACACAATGGACGCTATCTATCTCTATGTATCTCTATCTATTTATAGATATCTATCTGTATATCTATATCTATCTATATGTATGTATATCTATCTATCTATCTATCTATCTATCCATCTGTATATTTATCTATCTGTATATGAATCTACCTACAGTCTCTATCTATCTATCTATCTATCTATCTATGTTTATCTATCTACATTATCTATCTATCTATCTATGTTTATCTATCTACATTATCTATCTGTATATCTATATATGTATATCTATCTACAGTATCTATCTGTATATCTATATATGTATATCTATCTACAGTATCTATCTGTATATCTATATCTATCTACAGTATCTATCTACAGTATCTATCTATCTATCTACAGTATCTATCTGTATATCTATCTATCTATCTATCTACAGTATCTATCTGTATATCTATCTATCTATCTACAGTATCTATCTGTATATCTATCTATCTATCTATCTATCTATCTATCTATCTATCTATCTATCTATCTATCTATCTATGTTTATCTAACTATACATCTCTCTCTCTCAATCTCAAGCCCCGCCCACAAACCCACAGCACTGAGGAAGATGACCCACGTACTTCTGAGGCCAGTACGTCAATCCTACTCCGCGGAGGCAGGACTCCGGAACACAGGCCCACACTAGATACAGCACTGTACACATACACACACACACACACACAGCTACATCAATATAGACCCAAATCAGTGACACAACCCGGAGTAGAGCGAGAAGAGGACACTTACGAAAGCCAAACTGAGACGCCAAGAAAAGCACAAAGCCATAAATAGCCCTCTCAGGTAGAGGGGATGGAGAGTTTACGACCATAATAACTGTGAGAAACGAGGCAAATACACAAGATCACAGTCACACAGCGCGACACGCTCCAAACTGTGGCTTTAAAAATGTCATTATATGTCAAATGTGTCTGAAACTAGTTTAAACCCAGCGGCTTTTAAACCAACGACTTCTGTTTTCAGAGCTGGGCTGCATCCCATACCGCACACCTGTACACTACAAAGTGTGCACTAACGTGCACGCTACTAGTCGAAATGAAATGCGTACCTAGCGTACTCGGTAAAGTCTACTAGTGTGTGGTTTGTAACGTGCCCGACGTCCTGGCTCTCCGCTGCGGGCTGTTTGTTACTGCTACCTTCAGGTTCGGAGGAGAATGGCGTTGACGTCGCGGAAATTGTAGGTCCGTGAAAATCCGTCCCAGGATTTTGTTCCGACTGCCTGAGCGGCGCGTGCGGGGACGAGCCGCAGCAAGGCTGCCTCCGCAGTTGGAACAAAAACCCTGGGACGGAGTTTAGGTCGTGGACGTGGATTTTCCACCGCTGTTGTGTAAGGTGAGCGCCAGGGGGCAGTGTCCCCTGTTTACCGTCTCTGCACGGACGGCACATGACCGAGTGAGGAGTGCGTGGCTCTATGTTTCAGGAAATACCCCCACCTTGAAGACTGTAATTGATGGACAGGTATGTTGCATGTGTGGCATGTTTGGCGGTGGTGCGTTATTGTTGCTGTAAGTGTCTGAGATCTCTCCGATCACACGGCCGCTCGGAAGCGGGCTCTGCGCTCGGATGGTAGTTTGCAGACAGGCTTTTAACTAGACTGGGGTTGAGATTCCTGCTGCAGCCCTCCCAGCTGTGTGTTTCCTACAGAATCATTCACACTGTGCTCTGAGCCCTGTCATCTCCTCTGAGATGAGTTTCAATACGTGACCGTGTTTCCAGCCGAACATTTACTTGCGTTTTAAATGTTTTGTTCATTTTGCTCATAGAGGATCAAAACACCTTAGATCTCAGAAATCCCGTTGGACCTGATTGTTTGTGAGGACTAGAGTGACGAGGATATTTGTAATACGTGCTTCGAAACGCTTGACCGTGTTCTTTTTTTTTTTTTTTTTTTTTTTTTTTTTTAAACGTAGCCTCTTCTCAGGACTTTTATTTTGTAGTTTGAAGTCCGAGCAAAGAAAGCGAGCAAACAGCCCCTCCCTCCGCAGTTTCCTCTAAAGCCGATATCTGGTTCAGTGACGTCATAAGCCCCGCCCCTCTCTCTGATCAGTCAATCTGCATGCAGGTGAGTATGTACTCATAGAAGCACACTACAGGTTGGCTGCCGTGGACTATAGTTGTTTAATTCAGATGGAAACGAGTGGATTTTAGACATTTTTTTTTAGCTGGATTACTCACAGATTCATAGTACAACTAGGAGAACTTGGAGTAAGTTTTTGATGTATCTCATTTCTGTAGGTTACTCTGATCCTGAGTTACGAAGCCTAGAAAATAGGCACATAACTGCCCACGAAGAGTTAAGGGGGAAAGCACAGGAAGGAACAGTTAAGATCAATTTTAACCCCTTAAATCTAACTTCCACGCTTTCCTTTTCTCTGAATGTGCCCATTCACTGGCCTTATAACTGCACCAGTCCTATCAGGTTGTTAAGGCTGAGAGGATTCTGGTCCACTCTTCCAGTAACTGCATGCTCATTCCCAAAAATTCCAAACAAGACATACTTTGGTTCTGCCTCACTTCTCCATCTAGCTTGTGTGCATGAACCCTACTGTTGTCTGTGTTTCAGGCTTCCGCCCAAGATGTTGGAGTCTGAAGACTCGGATATCGAGGATGGTCCTGATGTGGTCCGACACAAGACCAAAATTGTAAGTATGAAGGTATAGACCAGCTGAAATACCAAGTCAAGTCCATCTCACAAGCAGTATTTCTCACTGTGGATGTTTTCTTTGTAGATTTACCAGAATACATTTCCATACATTCACATGGAACCTCCAGGTAAGATTATCCCCTTCTGTCTTAATGTACACACACACACACACACGTTTGTCTTCAAAAACCTTCTGTCACCATTGTGGCTTTTTCACATTGTAATGTAATTTAACCCATAAGAGTCCAGACATATTTGTGGATATTGATGAAAATAATTAAATTATGTGTTAAATTAATGAGTGCTTTAGTAGAGCTTTCAAATTGTCAAAAGACAGTTCCGTAAGTCATCATTTAGTTCTGGAATTAGGGTCAGAACCAGGTAAATGGAAAATCATATTTTAATAGGTTGTGTGGTTAAATGTATTGGAAAAAATATTTAGAAACAAAAATATAGTTTTAAAATGAGTTGGTTTTGTCTCAAGCACTAACCAAACACATCTGTTTCTGTCAACATATTGACACACTGACATTGATGACATTGAGTTGAAGTGAAGGAACTTCCCACATCTCTTAAGTGGTCTGTGACATATTGTAATGGTTCAATTGGGCAGTTGTTCTGTATATTGTGCAAAATTACATGATGAATGGACCAGTAAAAATGCCCCAAGATAGTTTGGAATAAAATATTTTTCATTGACTTCCATTAAAAAAAAAAAAAAAACACCACTGGACACAATGCCATTCAGTGGAGTAGTTCTCAGGAACCAGCAAACACTGAACTTCATCACTAATACACTGTTGTGCTGTATATTGTTTCTATGATAAATAGATGTTCTGTATGAGCGATGGGCTAAAATAAAGTTGGAAGTGAGGGAGACGGTCGGACACATGATGCACATCTCTGTGTTCTGGTGGCACATTCTGTTCCGGCAGCAGGAGAATCACACCACCACTGCCTGGGCAGTAGACATGGGCTTCTTGGACTCGAAGTGAGTTAACCTGCTTTTTTGTGAAATAAAATGGTTCAGCAAAGTTGACATTTCCAGTGAGTGCATAATCCGCTAATGCCAGTCAGTTCTGTAAACGGGCACTTTAACTAGAGAAAATTCAGTGCATTGTGTTTAAACATGTGTGTGCACATGCCTCTCCTGGCTCATGTTCTGCTCCGGCTGTTTGCGTTTTTGTTGAGATGAGGAAGTGATGAATTAAAGTGACTTAGGTTGAGCAGGAAGTTTGCAATCTGTGTTCACAGTTTGCATACGGATATTCCACTGTAAAGGTGGTTCCTAATTCTGGTTCTGCTGTCTAAATTTGTGTTTTTCTTGCTCATAGTACACGTGACCCAATGTGGGTGTGTCCAAGCAAGGGAAGCAAAGGAAACTAGGGAAAAGAAAATGTGTGGGTCATAACCAGAATTTAGAAACACATTTTTTTATGTTTGCACCAAAATATGTTAAACAAGACAATTTCCAGCCCCTCTTTATCTTTCAGAATGAGAGGATTTTTTAATATAAATAAAATATTGAACACATTAACTCGATGAGTTTTTTTATTATTCTTATTTTAGATTTGTTAGAAGTTTGTTTAGAGGTTTGTTAATACAAATAAAAGGTTCTTTCATTTTTAAGTCTTTATAATAAGTACATTGTCTGCCCTCTGGTGTTTAAACTCTTGAGGCTCAGGGCAGCCAATCACAGAGCTCATTTAAATACGTCAGATTTCACACTGTAATGATCTTATTCTGCTTGATTCTACAGGATAAAGGGAGGTTAGAATTTTTTTTTTTAATGAATAAACACACAAGCATTCCGTCTGTTTTCTAGCTGAAGTGTTGAAATAAGGCTTTAATATCCAATCCTTGACAGCTATCAAATCTGCCTAAAAATCTCCCTCCAAATGGCCAGTTGATTTCATAGAGTATATACTGGAAACCAATCCAAACATTGTTGATCTTTAAATGTCTGTTTTTGGAAGGGGCTGTCTGTGCACAGAGACAACGTATGTGTGTTGGTGATGAACTGATGTCTCTTTTTACTGTTATTGCACAAAATGTCCATTGTTTCCATGTCTGAATGCAAACAGTTCTATCTTTGGCTGATAAGAGTTGGAAATATAATCATGATGCATTATTTCCTAAGCAGAATTGCTCATTATTTTGTGCTTTGTAATAGGACTGGACAATATATTGTAAATATTGATATAGTAAGATATTTTGTGCACAAGAAAAAATAAAAAATTGCAATATAACATCTACAATTACATTTGCGGCATTTAGCAGATGACTTACAAAAGTAACTTACAAAAACATCTGTTATGAAGGTTACCCTCTGTGTATGATTTAATATTAAATAGAAATTTTATTTATTTATAATTTGAGACATACCATAGAAGAACTTTTTTAGAACCACAAAGAACTATATTGTAAAAGAGATGAATGCAAAGAACCTTTAAAATGAGTAAAAAACACTTAAATACCCCTTTTGAGTGTATTTTTAGGAATGTTACTGTGGCATGATCAGGAATTAAGCCTTTGATCTCCTGATGATGGGGCTAATGCTTAAGTTGCTGCACAAATAAATCCAGAAGGTATTAGAGATGGCAAATTGTCATCGGTACCTGACTGATTGCTGGAGTGCATATTGAAGGGAAAAACCAGAATGAATCCAGCTGAAGCCAGAAATCTAGGCTGTAACAGCACACAGTGTTTCTTCCTTTTAAACCTGCAGTAGATTTTAAGGAAGAAATCCAGATTGGTAGCAGGCCTTTCTTGAGATTTCTGTAAAAGTAATATCTGGAAAAAGTGGTGATTTACTCAATAATTCTGTTTTGTGAATAAAGTGAAATAAATAGTGAACTTGAATTCTTACATTTTTAGATTTATTTACATTTATTAATGTATTTTTGTGCACTACAAATATTATTTGGTGAAACCCTGCTTTAAAATGAATGCATATATTTCATGCTGTGTTGATAATACATCTCTTGCCCTGTAACTTAGTGTCTCTCAATCAGTCTTTCAGGGAACCTGTCAATGAAAAACTAGGCATCTGAGTGAAGACTATCAGAAAAGTGAGCGAGGAATGGCAGGGGTTTACAGTGGGGAAAATAAGTATTTAGTCAGTCACCAATTGTGCAAGTTCTCCCACTTAAAAAGATGAGAGAGGCCGTTAATTGACATCATAGGTAGACCTCAACTATGAGAGACAAAATGTGAAAAAAAAATTGAGAAAATCATTTTGTCTGACTTTTAAAGAATTTATTTGCAAATAATGGTGGAAAATAAGTATTTGGTCAAATAACAAAAAGTTCATCCTAATGCTGTTGTATATCCTCTGTTGTAGTGACAGAGGTCAAACGTTTTCTGTAAGTCTTCACAGGGTTGGCACACACTGTTGCTGGTATGTTGGCCCATTCCTCCCGTAGATCTCCTCTAGAGCAGTGATGTTTGGGGCTGTCGGAGCAACCGGGACTTTGCTCCTCAAAGGTTTCGATGGGGTTGGTCGGGGAGACTGGCTAGGCCACTCCAGGACTTTGAAATGTTTCTTCTGAAGCCACACTCCTTTGTTGCCCTGGCAGTGTGCTTAGGATCATTGTCATGCTGAAAGACCCAGCCACGTTTCATCTTCATTGCCCTTGCTGATGGAAGGTTTGCACCCAAAATCTCACAATACATGGCCCCATTCATTCTTTCATGTACCGGACCAGTCGTCCTGGTCCCTTTGCAGAAAACAGCCCCAAAAGCATGATATTTGCCACCCCATGCTTCACAGTTGGTATGGTGTTCTTTGGATGCAACTCTGCATTCACACATCCTCAAACACGACGAGTTGTGTTTTTACCAAATAGTTTCTACTTTGGTTCATCTGACCATATGACATTCTCCCAATACTCTTCTGGAACATCCAAATGCTCTCTAGCAAACTTCAGGCGATGCCTGGATATGGACTGGCTTAAGCAGAGACCACGTCTGGCACTGCAAGATCTGAGTCCCTGAAGCGTGGTAGTGTGTTGCTGATGGTAGCGCTGTAACGTTGGTCCCAGCTTTCTGCAGGTCATTCACTAGATCCCCCTTGGTTCTGGGATTTTCCTCCGTTCTTGTGATCATTTGACCCCACGGGCTGAGATCTTAAGTGGAGCCCCAGATCGGGGGTGTGTGAGTGGTCTTGTGGGTCTTCCATTTTCTAGTATTGCTCCCACAGTAGATTTCTTCACACCAAGCTGCACCTATTGCAGATTCAGTCTTCCCAACCTGGTGCAGGTCTACAATTAGAACAATTGTCCTCCGACAGCTCTTTCGTCTTCACCATAGTGGAGTTTGGAGTGTGACTGTTTGAGGTTGTGGGCAGGTGTCTTTTATACTATTAACGACTTCAAACAGGTGCCATTAGTACAGGTAATGAGTGGGGGAAAGAAGACTTCTTAAAAAAGAAGTTACAGGTCTGTGACAGCCAGAAATGCCCCTTTGTTTGTAGGTGACCAAATACTTATTTTCCACCATTATTTGCAAATAAATTCTTTAAAAGTCAGACAAAATGATTTTCTCAATTTGTTTTTCACATTTTGTCTCTCATAGTTGAGGTCTACCTATGATGTCAATTACAGGCCTCTCTCATCTTTTTAAGTGGGAGAACTTGCACAATTGGTGACTGACTAAATACTTATTTTCCCCACTGTATATTACATACTGATCAAACGACTGATCCTTTTCTGTGGGTGGGGATATTGTTGCTTTTTTTTAGAGGGTAGGTAGAGTCTTATCTGTAATATCCCTCTGATATGACACTAGTATGCTATAATTTGCAGTTGATTTGGTCTGTGTTGTTCTGATTTTTTTCAGAGCTAATAAAGCTGATCAGATGTTGTGTATTCCTCTCTTTCAGTGTATCAAATGATTTGAGTTTGAAGAGACTTTACAGAATTGAAATCCTGGAGCTCATCCTTAACACAATAGAACAATGTGTATGTACTAAATTTTTCCACACTTACTGAATTCTTCATGAACATAGCCTACAGGCTTATACAGACATGTGCTTTTCCAATCAATAACATCCATTCTGTATGAATATTTCCTTTATAGCTGGCAGACTCAGACCCTGAAAGCAAAGCAAGGGAGCTGGTACTGTTAAGCACTGCTTTTAAACTGGTAAGATTGCTTTATGCTGTCACGTGTAAATGTATTCTGACCTCAGTCCGATCCAACTTTCCAGGTCCACTCAAATTTGAGCTAAATATGTAGTTTAACCAGATATAATGTCCTAATAATCACTACAGCCATGAACAAATACTGTCTCTGCTGTTGCTCCATGTTAAATTGCACAGAAACATACACTGGTTCAGAACGCAGGACCAGCGTCCTGTACTTACTTTTCTTGGAGAAAATGTTCTCAGATGGTTTGTTGTGACACTTGGAACGAAACCACAGGGAAAATGCCCCTAATATTCTGTAACAAAAACAACTTGTCATGAAAATGCAAGCTTAAGTGCAGGTTAATGATGCATCGTTTTATTCCAGATTGTTTTAGACCATTTCTGTTGATCTATTAATTAATCACATAATTCAGAGGTCTAATGTGCATTATGATCTGAAGATCACAGGTTCAAATCCAAGGTCATGCTGCTTGCCATCAGTGGCTGGAGTCTTAAGACAGCAAAATGGCCATGCTCACTCTGGGTGGGTAGGTGGTCCTCGCACCACATATCACACTCAGAGATGTTGAACCTGCCCTTTCCTCTTAGTGTGGCGTTCTCAGAGGAAAGACGCAATGGCAGCAGCATTATTTGGCAGCACATGGGAAACATACAGAGGTCCTTTAAATTCCCTTCATTTCAGTGGTGTCAATGTACATGTTGGTCTTCACATGGTTTGCTGGTGTTAATGATTGTTGTGAT
This sequence comes from Acestrorhynchus altus, assembly GCA_034509495.1. Taxonomy (NCBI): domain Eukaryota; kingdom Metazoa; phylum Chordata; class Actinopteri; order Characiformes; family Acestrorhynchidae; genus Acestrorhynchus; species Acestrorhynchus altus. Next base: position 12,094,451 of record CM067519.1, read on the forward strand.
ATAAAGTATAATATAGAGAGGACATTTACTTCTGATCTGACCTTTATTTATGACCTCTCTCTTCTTCTCCAGCAAGAAGATTGTCTCGCAGAGGCAGTGATCTGGCTTGAGCGGTTTGGACCAACAGACCTGAGCAGGAAGCTGCTGGATCTTGGCTCAAAGCAATTACGCTACCATATTCTTCAGTTTGTCTTCATTGAGTGTAAGTGTGTGAAGGTCAGGAGACTGACCTGGCCAATTTGTGGCCATTCTATTGTGCATATTTGTACTATAGTTGTATTTCATAGATATTCAGTTACTTGTTGTCCCTGGCCCAGCTCACTCAGGTCACTCCTGTACTCCACTGAGGTGTTCCTCAGGCACTACTAATGGAATGATGGCTTTGATTCAAAAGGTGTTTACAGTACGTAATGTTTTCTTCTGCTTTTCAGATGCTCGTTACGTGCAAGTGATGTCATGCAGCAAAAAGAAGATGATCAGAGAACTTTCAGCAGATCCTGATCAGTGGAATTTACAGGTTTGTCCAAGTTGATTTGGCTGAGGGATAAATTATTGATGTGAAACCCTGTTTGTGCTCCTGAAACAGTTTGAACTAAATCCTAAATAATTTGTGGTGGTTACGCAACAACGAACAACCTTAGTGCAACCAACTGTAGAAAATGTAGGTTGTCCCCGTGACACACAAACTTCATTTCTTCATGATAATATCTTTACATACAAAGGAAAGAACCATTTAAATGGGTCATTGTTCTTTTGGAAGAAGAACCTCTGTCACTTACAGACCAAAACAGGTTCTCATCTTCTCCTTGACTTGGACCACATCCCTACAGCATCATGCTGCCACCAAGTTTCACTGTTGGGATAGTGCTCTTGGTTTGATGAGATGTATTGGATTTCCTTGGTGGCCGAAAAGATCAATTTTGGTCTCTAACCAGAGCACCTTCATGCATTTGGGGAGTCTCTCACATGACAAACTCAAAATGAGTCTTCAGTAACTATGAAGTCTTTTTTCTGACCACTCTTCCATAAAGCTTATTGAGGTCATTGTGGACTGTCTGTGTAGCTCCTTCAGGGTTACCTTTGCTCTCCGTGCTGCTTCTCTGATTAATGCCTTTGCACGGTCTGGGGGGTTTGGCAGTGGCCCTCTCTTGGCAGGTTTGTTGTGGTACTATGTTCTTTCCATTTGATGATAATGGATTTGATGGTGATCTGGGGGATATTTACTTCGCAACAACTTTGTCCCAGACTTGTTTGGAGATCTCCTTGGACTTTGTGGTTTTATTTGGTTAGTTGTTCCTCTTGCTAAATGATGTTGCAGCCGCTGTGGTCTTTAAGAAAAGGTGTATAGAAACAGACAGATTATGTGACACTTGCACCCAGGTGGACTTCATTTCACTAAGCATGTGACTTCTGAAGGTTGTACTAGAACTATTTAGGGGCTTCATAGTAAAGGGGTAAATACATATGCACATGCCAGTTTTCAGACTCCAATTTTCAGATTTCAGATATAGAGATTTTTACAAAAATAAAAAGGTGAACAACACATGAATAAAGGATAAAGACATAATCCCCCTGGTGAGCAAGCCGAAGGGCGACAGTGGCAAGGATAAACTCCCTCAGAGCTGGAGGAACCAGGTTCACAAGGGGGGGGGACCTCATCCTCTGGTCAACTACTTTTACATATTTAGTAAGTGGACACTGGACCACCACATCTCTGCTGTAATACTTGGGTGTACTGAAGTATTGTAAATTTGATGGTGGACATAATAGTAACAGTAACAGCTAATTAGGGTCTGTGTAAATTTTTACATTGTTGGTGACAGCAGGTGGGTGGCTAGTCCAGGTCCAGTAGCTCCAGTCCATCTAAAGTATTAACTAAGATTTTAAGTAGAAGGTTGAAACTGTGACCATCATGAACTGCTGAGAAGTTTTTTAAATCATTATAGAGCTGAGAGAAGATGATCTCAACTCTGTTTGAACTATGTGGTTAAAGAGGACCTGATGGTATCACATTCTCAAAATGTGATTATAGAGATGAAGTCTTTTTCGGGGGAGAATTGACAGTGTTTCAGAGGAGGTTTATGAAAGTTCTATCAAAGTCATACACAATAAAAAAACACGGTGTGAAAGTTAAATGGAATATTAATATACTAAAAGTGCATTTTTATTTAAATTGCCTACTTTATTTAAATTGTAGCTGAATATTTTCTCACATCGAAAAAACACATCTGGGACAAACTACTAACTGTAAATTACAGTTTGTGAGTAGTGTTCTGTGGAAGTTTCAAGTCATTTTGACATGCAAAATTTACCTTTAAGATTGTTTTGGTTTGTAATAAAAATGCAGAATGGACTTTTTTTTTTTTTTGGACAATTTTTTTTGAAAAGTGTATCTCACACTTCTGTTTTCTCAGAAAAGTGAAGAAATGAAGAACAAAGGGAATGAACTCTTCCAGAAGAAAAGATATGATCTGGCTGTGAAGTGGTATACGAAAGCCATTAAGTTTCAGTAAGTGTTTAATTCTCAGCTAAGGTTCATGTGTTAATGGTCTTTATTTTTAAACTAACTTTAAATAAACATTTTGTTTCAGTACAAACAATCATCTGCTGTATGGAAACAGGGCACTCTGCTTTATTCGATGTGAAAAATATCTGTAAGTTTGATTTTTATTTTATTTTTACAAATTCTTTTTAGTGCCTTTCATGTGTGTAGTCTCTGAGAATTGTTATTAAATTGTCTTTATTGTACATTTCTTTCAGAAAAGCAATGGGTGATGGCAAACGAGCTATTATTCTGCAAAACAAATGGGCAAAGGTAACCTTCTTAACTGTTTCATCTCTATTTACATTTTCTTGTTTGTTTCTGGTTTTATTAGTTTTTCGCTGTATTTCAGGGCCACTACCGCTTCTGTGATGCTTTGTTCTTTTTGGGAGCTAAAGAGAAAGCAATAAAAGCCAATGGTGTAGCTCAGCAACTTTGCAATTCTGATCCGGAAGGAATGAGAGACCTTCAACAACAGTATTTACGCTTTATGACAGAGACTGAAGGTAAGAAAAGAGCCACATCCAATGAATGAAACAGCACAGTTAAAGAATAGTTTGGACCAGTGTGATTATTCAGCCAAGACATATGTTTTATTTGTCTTAATTTTATACACTGGTGCTATGAGTTAAAGCTTAGAATTGTGTTAACACATGCTTTAAATCACACACTTGACTTCAAGACAAAAAATGTGGTGTCACTCTGCTCAGGTTTCAGGCTCATGTAGGTGTGGCTTTCACACATTTTGTGCATGATAAAAATTTAATAAGACTCGTCAGGCAACTTATGCAGCATGCTGCTGAGGTCAGAGCCAAACCATGTGGCTACTCTCTAGTCCTGTGGGATCATTTTTGAGACCCAGTGTTCAGCACAATTCAGTGATTGTTCTGGTCAAAACCAACATACGGCCAGTCTGCGCCACACAGTCAAACCCAGATAAAATCTTAAAAATCTTGCAGAAATAATTTAGTTTTGAAATGAACTGAAAACAGTAAATATGAATATTTCTACATTATAAAGCCTGCTGTGGTCAGAATCATAATCAGAACTACTTTATTAGTCCCAGAGGGAGATTGCAAAATCTTACAGCTGCACCCATTTATATAAAATATAAAAACAGAAAGAAAAAATATAATAATAACAATAATAATAATAAGAAAAGCAATATGCAGAATAAATGCTTTAAATCAACTCATAAACAAATAAATATGTACATCCAGAATTATTGCACAGATAAGTAAAATGATCAAATTGCACCAGTGAAACATAGTGGTTCATAGTGGTCACCCATTAAGGGAGGAGTTAAAATTTTGATGGCCACAAGTAAGAATGACCTCCTGTGGCATGTATTGCATTCTGGTGGGATGAGTCTTGCACTGAAAGTGCTCCTGTGTCTCATCTTCGTTTGGTAAAGTTGGTGGGAGTCATTGTCCATAATGGCCTGCAGTTTAGACAGTGTCCTCCTCTCTGACACTGCCATCAGAGAGTCCAGCTCAACTCCCACAACACTACCAGCCTTATGGGTCAGTTTGTTGTCCTCAGCCTGCTGCTCCAGCTTGCACCATGTTCCAAAGTAAAACACATGAATGAGAACATGGGTTTATAAGTTCCTTCCCATACAACACAATCACTACACTGTGCACTTTAGTACTTAAAAATGTCAGTGCAATTATATCATTAGGGTGTGACTGCATTTCTAAAACAGGTCTGACAGTGAGGGACGTTTTGAGAATGGCACAAATTGTGGTTTTCACAAAGTTTGCCGCCTCAGTTTTTATGGTGGCACATTGCATTAAATATAGATTGTGAAGAGTGCTCAAATGAATTTATTAATTGCAATCTTTCCCTGCCATGAAAATGACCTCACAAAAACTGCAGTCTAGCCCTTGTCATGCCTAGAACGACATTAATCACGATTAAATCAAATTATGTTTCCCTACTACACTTATTCTAAGTAAACAGACTGCATGCAAATCATAAAATAAGAAATAATTTCAGACGAGGACTGGTTTCAGAGAAAGGTGAAGCTCTTCTTTATTTGGCGAGATGTCAGTCAGCTACCATGGCAGAAGATCTTAAACAATGTACAGAATGCAGAACTTTTGTACACAGTATGGAATAGTTTGAGGTTTTTTTAGCCCCCCCTCTTATGTAACCATACCTATATTGGATACGATTATATAGCTGTGATTTGTTCATTGGTTATTGACAGAGATAAGTGTATCCAATCCAAGACAACCTATGGTTTGTTTGTTTGTTTGTTTGTTTGTTTTTTAACATGCTTGCAACTTCCATGAGATGCAACTCGCAGTTAGGGTCATCCTAGACATTGGGCCCATTCTGTTCTTTCCACAAGACACTGCTTGCAGCCAGGGTTATCCTCAGCATGCGCCTTACTGTGGTCTCCATTTTGCAAGGCTTTTAGAGATTCTCAGGTTCCATGCTCTATGCTCCATGTATCTCTAGGTACTTTCCCAGATGGATTGGGTCACTCTGTTCTGTATTCTAGATGTTTTCCATTTAACTTAAACATTCAGGGTCTCTTTCTAGTGTTGTGCCTAAATCAACATTTATAGCTGACTCCCCTAAGGGAAATCAAGTTAGTACTCTAAAACTCGTTCCTAAATATAACAGACCATATGCAAAATAACACAGTTTTAGAAATAAGTGCAGCTGAGGACCGGTTTCAGAGAAAGGTGAAGTTCGTATTTAATGCAGAGATGTCAATCAGGTACCATTGCAAAGAACTCAAAAACAGTGTACAAACAAAAAGCTTTTGGACGCATTTTGGGCTAGTTTGAAGGGGTTTTTTAGTTCCACTCCTATTTTATTACATAACCTTGTTTAAAGTGGATATTATATCCAATTATATCCACAATATTAGAACTCTTTCATCAAATAAGATCAAAGAGGACATAATGTTGTCCAAGCCTCTTTTTTTAAAATACGTTTTGTAGCACACCTTTCCGGGCATAGCAGCTCATCTCGTACTCCCTAGCAGTTCAACTGATGGTCAAGGTCGTCTCGCCCCCAGACCTCACCATGATCTCTGCTTCTAGAAGTTTCTTCTGGGTCAGAAGTCTCAGGTTAAGTGGATGTGTGCCTAATATGTATTTTAGAGAATTGTGTCCATCAAGCCTGTCTCAGTCAGTGTTGGTTTCCAAAATAAGTTAAACATTCACTTTCTCTGTTGTATATATGTTTTACAATCAGCATTAGCTCTACTCATAGTTCTATAATTTTATTCCCACACTAGCATGCCAGATGATTATATGTATGGTTGAAACCAGAAGTTTACACACACTATATAAAAAGATACACGTGCATGTTGTTTCTCACTGTCTCACATCAAATCAGAATAAACTCTTCCTGTTTTAGGTCAATTAGGATGACCAAAATTATTTCTATGTGCTAACTGCCAGAATAATGAAAAGTTTAAATACACTAAGATTACTATGCCTTTAAACAATTTGGGACAGCTTATATGATGATGTCATGTCTTTGGAAGCTTCTGATAGGTTTATTGGCAACATCTGAGTTAAGTGGAGACACAGCTGTGGATGTATTTTAAGGCACACCTGAAACACTGCTTCTTTGTATAACATCATGGGAAAGTCAAAAGAAATCTGCCAAGATATCAGGAAGAGAATTGTGGACTTGCACAAGTCTGGTTCATCGTTGGTTACAATTTCCAGATGTCTAAAGGTCCCTCGTTCATTTGTACAAACAATTATATGCAAGTACAAACAAGATGGGAATGTCCAGCAATCATATCGCTCAGGAAGTAGACAGGTTCTGAGTCCCAGAGATGAACGTGCTTTGGTCCGAAAGGTGCACATCAACCCAAGAACTAAAGCAAAAGACCTTGTGAAGAATCTGTCATTATCTACAGTGAAACGAGTACTGTATCGACATGGGCTGAAAGGCCATGCTGCCAGGAAGAAGCCATTACTCCAAAAGAAACATAAAAAAGCCAGATTCATGTTTGCAAATGCACACAGGCACAAAGACTTAAATTTTTGGAGACATGTCCTGTGGTCTGACAAAACTAAACTTGAACATAATGACCATCGTTATGTTTGGAGGAAAAAGGGGGAAGAACACCATCCCAACTGTGAAACATGGGGGTGGCAGCATCATGTTGTGGGGATGTTTTGCTGGGGCACTTCACAAAATAGATGGCATCATGAGGAAAGAACATTATGCAGAAATACTGAAGCAACATCTCAAGACATCAGCCAGGAAGTTAAAGCTTGGGCGCAAATGGGTCTTCCAAATGGACAATGACCCAAGGCATACTGCCAAACTGGTTACAAAGTGGCTGAAGGATAACAAAGTCAATGTTTTGGAGTGGCCATCACAAAGCCCTGATCTCAATCCTATAGAAAATTTAAGGGCAAAGCTGAAAAGGCAGGTGCGAGCAAGGAGGCCTACAAACATGGCTCAGTTACACCAGTTCTGTCAGGAGGAATGGGCCAAAATTCCTGCCAACTATTGTGAGAAGTTTGTGGAAGGATATCCTATATGTCATACAGTTTAAGGGCAACAGTACCAAATACCAATGAAATGTATTTAAATTTTTGCCTTTGAAGAAAGTAATAAAAATTGCCTTAAAAATTCTCTTTCATTATTCTGGCAGTTAGCACATAGAAATAATTTTGGTAATTGTCCTAATTGTCCTAAAACAGGGAGAGTTTATTCTGATTTCATGTGAGACGGTGAGAAAAAACATGCACATGTCTTTTTATATAGTGTATGTAAACTTCTGGTTTCAACTGTATGTATTTAAATTTGTATTTCAATACTTTCTATTCCTACACCTTACAAAATTGCCAGCTTACATTATTTCAGTGACCTTGTTAGCTCTGTTAACGAGGACAAGACAGCTGATATTACTCTGTCATGTTGATTATAAGAGCAGACTGATTGGTTTAAAGGGGTGGTGGTGCTTTTAAGTTTTCTACTGTTAACCATGGTTAGGTCCACGGAAACTCAAACCCTAAAGAGGATGTAGCTATGAGACTGATCTACTCCAAGCACTGAATTGCAAGAATGGGTTGCATTCACTCAAGATTTTGCTTAGAAGCTGATATCTAGCATGCTGATGCTCGAAACTTTTGGCCACCTAGCGGTAGAAGGCGGAATAGCTCCGTTACGTCAGAAGTGATTTTTAGGATAATATAGTTTGAATAAGTATAATCACCAGTATTTTAAACTTTTGTTGTGTTGTGCTATGTTTGTGTAGGTGGAAAATGCTAAAAAGTATTTTGTCTTCAGTATGATTTAGTCATGTGGGATATTCGCTTCCATTACGGTAACATTAGTTACTTGTTCATCAGCTAACTCATTACTCTATCCATAGTAGCTCAGAGTAACTTGGACTAGTTCCAAACATGTTCTGGCTTATTGACTTCATTTGGGTTTATGGGGAGATTGATTGAATTCAATGTTTGACTTAAACGTGGTTAATAAACGATGCTGCGCTGTTAACTGAGCTCAAGTGCAGCCTTTCCTTCCCTTGACATGACCCTACATTAACCTTTCACCTCTGCTCTTTCCCAGCTGAAGGAAAACCCAAGAAAACGGAGACAAAGAAAGCATTGGGTAAAAGGTATCGTATTCACTGTTTGGTTTTTGTTAACAGTGAGTTAAAAGCTCTTTGGTAAATGCTATTTTCTAACCCTCAGATCTGAAGGAGCATGTGGGATGGAGCCCTTAACTCCACATCTAAATCCTCACAGAGAGGACAAGTCTGTACTTCACTCTTTTGACGAGAATGAGGTGAGAATCTGGGTTGTGCTTGTTTTAGTGCTTCATTTGGTTATCTGGAGAGTTTTCTCAGCTTTATTAAATCATTCAGATTAAAAATAGCACATGTTCCTTAAAAGCATGTCCCACACAAAAAAGAGCAGTAAAGATGCACTGCTAACATCAGACACCTCTAAACTTATTTAATTCTTCCTAAAAGCTGACAGACCTCATGTTGACATCACTCAATTTTTATTTATACTAAATAATTTTTTCCACTTAGACTTATGATTTAATTATGATTTAAAGTGCCATTTCCAGCCCACTATAAACTACTGACTCAACCTGTGAATTGGAATTGGAGATACTGTGGGTTAAGAATGACCTGAGCAAGAGTTCAAGGCAACTTCATCTTGCTTCATTCCTGGATTTAGTTTAGGGTGAATTTACAGTGTACTGCAGATGAACTGTACTGAACTTGCCTTACACATTCCTAAAAAATAGAACTATATAGCAAAACATAAACTCTAGAAAAACATCCAAAAATGTGTAGAAATCAGGTGTGTGTATCTGTGTGTGTGTGTGTGTGTGTGTGTGTGTGTATATATATATATATATATATGTATATGTATATGGATGGATGGATGGATGGATGGATGGCATTAGCTTCTGGAACCAAAAAAAATTTTCTTTGCAGAAATTGGAAGACCGACACGAGCGCGAAGACTCTCCAGGTAAGTGATGATTGCTGTCATTCAGAGGCACATATACACTCAAAAGGGGGCATAAGATTTAGTGTGTAAATAAATATCAGTTTTCAATATGTTTAAAAAAAGTAAAGACTGAATACTGATTTCATTGGGCATCATAATTTCTTCACATTATTTCACACCATATCATATTGTAAATATTTAACACAGTGCTTTGTGTTCATTCGGATATCCTTAGCTAGTAGAAGAGATTAAAAATCAGAGATTCTAGATACCTAAATGTCTGTTTATACAAATGCATATATGTTAGAATATATGTATATAAAGTTTTAAGTCTTAATCAAAAGTTCACAATTAACATTGTATTTTTCACACCGTCTCTGGTATATGGTCTATAATTGATTAGGACTGGTTTCGTCCGTATTATCCAGTCCTTTTCCAGTTTTAAAGCCTGTTTCACGCTTATTTGGAAAACGAAATGTCAGATGATTGCAGAACCAGTGTGGGGATGGAAAATCAGAAATCCGCTCCAGGGTTTTGTTGGGGCTGCCTGTGCGAGTCAGAGCGCAATCCGGGGCGGATTCCTACTCTCTGGACTTTGCTCTTCTGAGTGTGACAAGCGACTGACGAGTTAGAAGAAAACACGGAACTGGTCCGCAGCTCGGCCAGAGTCCCGCTGATTCACAGTCAGCTCCAGGCGGAAACTAGCGGTGAGAGGCTCGCTGTGCCAACCCGGGACTGCTTTTAGATCAGCAACCGCGCAGTGAACGTCCCACCTGTCTGAACTGGGACAAACACGACATCGCGCCGGACGAGTGGGCATCTTCCGTGTGATAACCAGACTGAACTTCGCTTTTCAGGTAAACCCAGGACCGGAGCCCACACCGAGGAGAGCGCGAAAGCCCCCCGAGACCCTAAAAGGTGAGCGAAGTACTCGTTTAAGTGGTGGTTTTGAGAAAAGCCCGTTTTAACCCTTAGTTGGCGAAGCGCCGTCTGCGTAGAGGCTGGTTAGAAACGAGCGGTTTGTGCGTTAGTTACGCTTTCATTGTAAACAGTAAACTAACCTGTTCTGAGGGTTAAAGCAAAACTCCTCACTCGGCATTCTTCACTAATTAGAGTCTAAGATCCTTTATACCCGTCTCATTAGTGTTGTTTGACTTTTGTTTCAGTCTCTGCTCTGACTTCACAGATAAGCACAGTGACAGTAACCGATTTCAGCCTCCTTCTCTTGTAAAGTCGAGTTTTAGTGGAAGAAACGATGTGTGAAATGTGTTTGTGTATGAGATGTGCATGTTGATGACCACACCCACAGTGAAACACACACCAGTCAGGTCGGTGGAGTTATTTGGATTCAGTCATGTCCTGCCAGTTCAGGGAATCAAACCTGTCAGTCACAAGGCTGCTTCCCTGTCCACCAGACCTAAATGTGCACACTTTCAATCCACAACACTTTCTGGAAAACTCACTGAACGTTTCCCCACGGGTCACTAACTCACCGATCTCTTTGCAAACTGGGGAAAGTCTGTGTCCGTTCGTCCTGGGCAGAGAGAGACATCCTGTGGTTGCAGAGCTACTAGAACAGCCAACAACAGTTTGTACGCTCAGGAGATGTGCAAACTGAAAGGCAAGAAGAGTCAAGGGTGGTGCTCAATTTCTGCTTGAAGATGGTGTGAACTTAATTCTGCTGTTTCACAGAAATGGATCAGTGTTGGATTGTCTTTTTTTGTATGGATAATAATAACTGGCCAAGAAGGAGGCAATACGAGTTTCTTTAATGTTGGCCAGTGAAGCTAAAAGGAGGAAAAGAGCCGAGTTTAAGTATGTTAAACTGGGGACTGGCTGGTGGTGCTTCTTGGTTCAAGCAGATACCTACACTGATACAAACTTACACTCCTCAGCAGTCACTGTAATCTTGCTAGTTTTCTTTACTCCATTAAATTTAGTTTGCTGTGTTTGTATCCTTGTGTTTGGGGCAGGAAGTTCAGTGACGTTACCTCGGCAATGCATGGATTAGATTAAAATACCAAACAGTTTTCAATGATTTTGCGTCTCTTTTCACCATTGCTTAATTAAATAGCCTGGATGTATTTTGTCTTGCTTACAAAATAAAAAGAAAATGAGAAAACTACAATTTAAAAATATCAAAACTTAACAGTTAACTTAGCAGACTTAACAATATTACTTAAAATAAATTAGCAAAAATTAAAAAAATGCTGGTTGTGATTTGATTGCATCAACATTGTTCAGCATAAATTATTCTGCTTTTTCATTATTTGGCTGAACATAGAAAGGTGTTTTTTAGTGTGTGTATGTCTAATTTTTACATGTGCATTGAAAAATTAAGGATTAGAAACGACCATTGTGAAACACCACTCCTTGTTGTCAGTGCATGAACTTAGGATATGGTGTACATGCCTGTGTCTGTTGGTTATTTGCTTTTTGTGAGGCCACAAATGCCTTATGATATTGAGGTCAGGCCTAGTTGCTACATATGCTGTAGATCTGCTCCATAGGCCTAGTTCATAACTCTTAGTGATGGCAGTAGCTGATTAACAAGTCTCCAACTTATCTTAACTCTTTGCTAAAGGTCATCGTAACCGTCCCTGGGGCTCACCAACATATGACCATAATTATGTTCAACCACTCTTGTTTCTCCTTTTCTCTCTGACCAATCATATGATCATGTGATGACAATGATGAATGCCTTTTGTCTTCATAATGTTTCTATACTTTGCTATCCTGACCAAAGGACAGGAAATCTTTTGAGTACAGATTTGTCTCTGTGGTTATTTGAGTAGCAGTCCAAGGAGGACGGAGGGCTTCTACTGAGTGACAGCTTAGTATTGAGGTCAAACCCCAGAACCAACTATCTACAAACGGTTCATACACTCCCTAGTTTCTGATTGGGAATGTGACTGCTTTTTGTTAGTTAGATAATGCTCTGTAGATTACTTGTCAATTTATAATCAGAATAGCCTAGATAATTCAGTTTTGCCATATTTGTCACGTTATAGATAAGAGCGGTGATTTGCAGATGTGTATAAGTTTAACTAGTTAAATGATATTGTGACATTACAATATGAGGAAGTATAACTGTGTGGAGTAGAGGAGCCTTTTCACACTGTGATTCAACTTTTCTTTTTTAATAGTCATCATTTGTTTTTATTCAAGGCATATTTTGCTGCTTTGTTGTAGAATAAGCACATGTACTTCCCCAAGCTTCTTTCCCCTGCAATCCATGTTTCTTTCTATTCTGTTTGTTACAGTGAAATGGGAGACCGAAAGACCAAGAAAGCAGCACCATGCAATTCAGAAAAAACACCTCTTAGAAGTAAACAGCCACCTGCACCTGAAAAAGTAAGCGCTGTCATTTAATAATAATTCAGCATGTGACACGTCTTGCGCAGAGTTTATGCAGGGCTGAAGTTTTATTGTCATTTAAAACTTTTGGTTCTGTTGAGCTTTGTCCTGTTGTGTGTACGCTGGATTGTGTGAATAGATTGAATTTCCTTAGTGAAATATTGTTCTTGTTTCTACTATCCATTACACTTTGCTTGGTAAATACTACTGTAAACTTTTTGGCATTATTAGTATGCTGCATAGTTGAAGTATTTTTTAAGATGTTTGGTTTAATGGTGTACTCCCTACCTTAAGCCTCAATCCAGCAGCAGTGGAGCAGGCAGCAAGGAGCAGTTTTGCGCTGCAGTGCAGGACGCTCATATGGCGCTCGCCGACCAGCGTTGTCGCAATGCAGAGCAAGCCTTCTCTCTGGCCCTCAACATTCTGGAGTCTACTGGAACTAAGGTACTCTTGCACTCATACCTTCGGAGTTACTTAACCTGGTGATACTCAACAGAACCTAAAAGAGGAAATTCTCGTCTTATGCAGAATTTGTTGTTAAGTGGTGGGGCAGAAAACTTCCTTCCAAGAACTTATTTTTTTATTTTATTTTATTTTCAAGTGTAGCAAGTTTTTCTTTTGCTCTGTATTTAAACAAGTTGATTTATGTCTACTTCTGCTACAGAACATATTGTCCAAAGGAAAGCAAAAGTTGCTTCTTGTCCTGCTGTAATGTAATATGTAGGTTCACAATTTTTGAACATAATTTTGCAACCTTTTTCATTTGGAATCAAACACTTTGCTGTACCATGGCTGACTGAATGAATCAAATAAGCTGTTCTTCATTGAGGTCAAGGTGTCCTTTCCATGCAGTCTTTCTATTGCTTGCTAAACAGGTTTGTCTTGATGTAGTTGTGTAGTTCCATTTTCAGTTGAAGATTAATGTATTCCTAATTTGGCTGGTAGCAGGGATTTCATTAAGGTTCGTATATATGAACAGATTAGGATGGGTTCTGCTTGTTCTTAGTTTCTCCAAAGCTTCCTTCCTCTTGATCTCAAGGAGACCTTCAGAGAAGCTTGGACAAGAATCTCTAAATCTGCTTTGTAATCTGTTGTAAAATCACTATGTAAAAATAAACCATTTTAAATGTTAGGATACTGTTAGGAGAAATGATGATGCCTTTCACCTGTTTAGTACTGAACAAATTGACATTTTAACATGAAGTGAATTGCTTTAAGTATTACTAATTGTTGAACTATTTTGTTTGTTTTTATTTATTTATTTATTTTTGCTTCATACAAAATTGCAGGATCTTTGCATAACTGAACTGGACAAATCGTTGCTTGTCTATGGCTATGCCACAGCTCTTGCAGATATTGGCCAACCTGAGGTAACTGAGAAACAACTGTCCATTAGTTGGAATATGTAAATTCTCACCAAATGTGTTCTAGCAATAACCTCAATCAATCAAATTTTTTTATTTTTTGAAGGAATTGGCAAAAGCTCAGAGGCAGTTTGCTATATTGAGCTCATTGGAGGACCGAAAATTTCAATCATTGGTTCATTATGGAATTGGAAAAGTTTTTTTGAAGGAGAACAGGTGAGTGAGTTAAACAGGACAAGTGAAAATTTAAATCTGTCCTCAAATTGGTGCATGTCTACACATTACACTTTTCTTCATAAGCTGTTCTCTTCCTGTTCAGGTTTCCTGAAGCCTTAGAAGAATTTTCAAATGCTCTTTTAATGGTTCAGAGGCAAATCACACCTGGAAAACTCACCTGGCCCACTACAAAAGTCACAGTTGAAGAGACCAGGCCTGAGTTTTTAAAGGTAATGTCCTGCTTGTGTTCATGGTTTCTATTGCAGTGTTTTTTCAGCCTGTTAAATGTGTGCGTGAATAAGCTGGGTCAGGTAGATCTGTAGTATAGCTAGAGTATAGTAGAGGTACACTGGAATTCAGCTACAGTCTGTTGTGGAAATGGTGAAGTATTGTATTTTCCTCACTTTACTACTCATCCAGACCATTAAATTCTTTAGACACCATATTGTACCCTGGAAAACCTCTGGAAAAATGTGGAAGTTGAATGTAAATACGAATTGATTGAATTTAATTTCAAACAGCTCAACAAATGCACTGCTAAAGGCTACCTAGAACAATCTAGAATGCTTTGTGTATTTTCTCTACAGGAGCAGCTTGAGGACTCCATTGAGCTCTGCAAATTTCCACCAAAGCCAGATGCTATTTGCCGATATAAGCATTGCTTGGGTCATGCTGTTCAGGTGTACTTTACAGACCCAGACTTTAAGGTAAGCAGTGATGCAATATGATTACTTAAGGCACAATCGATATCACATCAGATATTTTTGTGGACAACAGTAGGAAACATAAATGAATGGATTCAATAAATTCTTAAGACTTACAACAAAAAGTGGTCTACATCACATCCATGATCTCATCTCACAATGTGGAGAAGCTCTGGCCATATAAGTGTTCTGTAGTGAAATAATTCCTTCTTAATGTTTTAATGTTGCAGGGGTTCATTCGAATTTCATGCTGTCAGAGGTGCAAAGTTGAGTTTCATATCACCTGCTGGAAAAAACTCAAATCTGCATCATTTGCCGATAAAAATGATAAGGTAAGGGGAGGCAGTGGAGAAGGTGTGCAACACACTGCACTCAATGTTTAAAGTGCTCATTTCCCCCTTCTTTTTTCTCCCTCTAGGACTTTCTTCAGGATGTTTGTTTTACTCCTGACTGTACTGGTAAAATCTGTCACTTTGTAATATTTGGTTCAACTGGACTTATTAAGTGTAAGGTAGGTGTGATCTTCAAGGAACTGAAACACAAAGCAGCGCAGGTTACAACCTTTTTCACACAACATTTTTTATTTTTCAGTTTGAATCATCTATTCCTAAAAGCAAAGCTCCTTCGAGGTTGAGAGTCAAACAGAAATGTACAAGGTGAGCTATCATCCATGTATAAACAGTCATTATTTCATGTCTAGTTATATTGTGTAGATGATAGAAATGCGTATGGTAATGGATTTGTGTTACATTTGTTTGGAATTCTGTATGTACGTTTTCATTGTAAACTGTAAATGTGTAACCACATATATTTTTTGTAACGTTACCCTATGTTGCCTGGCTCACAACAGTGTAAAGAAATTGGAATCTAAAGAGGAACGAAAGCTGAAGCGGAAACAGAAGAGAACAGCTGCATGTGTTGTTGACGATGAGATGAACAGGTTAACAACAGAGGAAGCAGACATTAGAGAAGCACAGAAAGGTAAACTATACCTTTCACAGCACATGAAAGTGTGTGGGTGTGAGGGTATGAGTGATTTCCTGGACACAAGCTGAATGTAGTCTATACAAGACTGACTGTAGATAAGCTGTTTATATTCATGAATTAACTAATCTTTACCCTCACCCTCTGCTGTTTCAGCATCAACCAGTGATTGCACAATATATGGAGATCGTGTTTTACATCAAATTTATGAAAGCAGAGAACTTTTTAATGATGAAATGCACAATATTTCTACGTTGTTGCTGTGTCTGAGGCCGTGGATGGAGCTGGATGAGGCTAATGGAAATGTAAGCATGTTAGAGGGTAGAGCAGAGCCTCTGTTTTTGAGAGAACTCATAGATCTGCTCCTTGAGAGAAGCAATCGGGTCTGGGCTCGAATTTTTGTTCATAACCTGAGTGAGTGTGTCAGCCTGAAACCAAAACTTCATGACTGGGCTCAGCAGCTCAACAGTGCTGGTAAGTTTCTTGAAACAGAAGTCATTTTGGAATCATTTTGATTTCTTAATTAATAATTCCAATAAATGGCTTGATCATTATTTAAAGCAGTATTATGTGGGTTGGGATGGTTTCTTTGTTTATTTACACAAGTTACAATTAATCTGGTCAAAGTTTTGTTAGTAATCAATGCATTTCTTTACTTATTTACATGTAATTTTATTACCTGTAAATTACCCTTTTATTACCCTCCCTGTTTGCTAATTTTCAATTAGTGTAAACATTATGAACCAGTAAAAATGCTAGAAATTGTCAAGCATTAAATTAGGTGCTAGATGATTTGACATTTGTGTTTGTCTGTCACATACTTCTTTCTTTGTCTTGTAGGTTTTAAAGCTGCAGAGGAGTTTATTGGTCGATACGGTGATCGCCTGGAAGACTTGGATTTATCCCCTCTGTTGACATTCTCCCCACTTCAAGACGTCCTGATTGAGAAGTTTGGAACCATGCCGGAGCTATTTGACAACACAGGTGTCACTGTAATGGATTACCTTAGACAGGCCCCACCCCAGGAAATGCGTTTGTTCATTTGGACTCTGGAGGAGCACAGAGAGCGCTACCCCACTTGCTTTGCTATCCTTGATGAATATTTTGAAATGGGTAGGTTTCGTGCAGGGTTATGTGGTTGAAATGTTGGAAATATGTCCTTCTAAATATCCTTTTCCTCTTTCAGATGGAATATGTTTAGTGATTAGGAAGACGGAGAACGATGAGCACTTAGTAAGTATTAGCCTCTTTAATCAAATTGTATGATTTCTGTTCCACATAGTCAGATGCTAAATATTTATTTCTTTTTCAGAGTCCAGGTTATAAGAGTAAAAGCAAAAATCGAAAAAAGAAGCAGAAAGAACCAAAGGTGAGTCATTACAACCTGAAACAATAACGAGTCTAGTCAGGGCTTAATAGAGGAGTTCATAATACTATAGATTTATTTTTGTCTTTCAGCCTGTTTTAGTTCTGTCAGGGATGAGAAGTGGAGTCCTGAGAGATGAAGATGATGACTTTTTCTCTGAGGAAGATTCATTGTAATATTTTAAATTTGTCTACTTGTCACCTAATACAAATTTTACACCCAGCTAAACTGTATTGTTAACTCTTTCTTTAAACATTCTCTCTAGGATTCTACTTGATGCCACTGATCCATTTAGTGTTCCAGATCGTTTGAGGGATCAGGTTGCAGAGTTTGAGGAGCGCTATACGGGATGCTTGAACCACTATAAGAGAGTGTTGGACAACAACCCAGATCCAACTAAAGAGAGTTTATATGAGTGAGTACAGTGATTTTGCTGCCCTGCCATCATAAAGATAGCGTTTCATCCCCATGGACAAATCTTTTGGAGGTAGTGCTATATGCATAAAATGAGTTAGATAGTTTGGAGCCAGTTGAAAATTTATGGAAACTAAGAAAAACAAATTTGGTGAGGAAAAAAAACTTTGACTACACAATTTCCAATGGGTTTCACCTCTGTCGGCCAGGACCAGAGAGCTGAAGATGCAGTGGATTGTTTGGTGATTTGAATACCAGAAACTCTAGGGTCAAAATTTGGTTGCAACAGCGTGAGTCCATGGACCCAACCTCCTGTCAACAGTGGAGACTGGTAGAGGTGGAGTAATGGTATTGGGACCAAAGTGCCAGTGGAAACAAAAATAGATTGTATTGCAGACGGGAAACCACCTATAATTTTTGAGCAGAGTAGCTCACTTGTGCTGCTGAGTTTTTCGAGAGATGTTTGAAAACATAACTGTTTTTAAAAGGTTCTCTTTCCATCTCTTCTTTAAACATCCATTTTCTTTTCTTCCTTAGCTATTTTGCCCAAATTCTAGAGGAGCATGGGCCTCTAGACATGTCCGACCCACTGCTGGTGGGTGAACTGGAGAACTTTCCCCTTGAAGCTCGACAAAAGATTGAGGATGCTGGAGGACTCAGGTCTTTTCTGAATGAGTCTCTTCGATTTGTAATGCATGAAAACTGTATTGGACTGACAAAGCAAGCAATGTCACTGCATCATGGTATGGATGACAGTGTTGCCAGATTCCATAGCTGTCTCCCTAATGCTTTCAGCAGTGAGGATTTGAATTCCAGAGGATCCTCCTATCTCAATCCCTCAGCCAAAGAGTTTCTTCCTCAGTTTGAGCATTTCAGTGACAGTAATGCGTCTTGTGTTAAACTAATGGGAACGAGTGAGGAAGACAACTCTGCATCAGGACTGTCTGAAACCATGCTGCCTGACCCATATGTTTTGGATTACATGTTTGTACCAGAAGATACTGATGGGTTCCTAACTGTTAAACCAGATGTGCAAGCAGCAGAGTCTCCTGATTACCTCTTCAGCACACATCATAATGTCTTAAACTCTGACCTCACCCCTAATGTTAACAATTGTGACCCCTGCAGTGAGAGAGGAGAACCATTGTCAGGGATTTTTTATAAAGAAACTAAACCTCAGAATAAACCCGTTTGTATTCAGGTACGACTTTCACTTTTTGCTTATAACAATTGTTTTAGAAAGTTAATAGCTTGATGTAGTAATTATGTTTTTTTTTGTATTCTCACAGACTTTCAGTTATAACAGAGATACCCAAGATGATGTTGCTGTTAATACAGAACCATATAAGTTGTTTGAGAAGAATAAAGTGAGTCTTTTTTTTTTCTTCTCAACTGTAGCATAATAGCTATAGCAGAGTCTAGTATTTTCATTACATATTTATGAACCTTCCTTTGCTCATAGTCTGATGGTGCCTTCACACCTACCTTGTTTGGCTCAGACAGGTGTTGTGCCAAAATCTGAATCCCCTTTGAATGCATATATGTTGTGCAGCATTAGAGGCATGACGTTAATTTTGCCCCCTAGTACGAAACGTATGCACTTTTGCCAAAATCTTCCTCTCTGCCAGACATCCATCAACACCAGGAAAGGCAGAACTCACCGCATTGAAAACATGTTGACATCAGATGCACTCCCCTCTATAAACCAATCAGTGTCAAGTATAGGAGACTTGGCCCACTTCGGCGATGTTGGGACATAGTAAAGTTCTTTAGTGAGTTTGTTACATCACAGCATGAAACTATAACTAACTGGACAAAAACTGTACAATGTAACAAAAACATGAATCTTGGTTTGAAACTTGGTCTGGACATTGAGGTATGAATATGCCCTAGGGTTGGTAGTAGTAGTGATAGTTACAAAAATTCTAGTTTTGTCTTTGGTGGAGGGAAGAAAGTTTATCAGCTTAACTGTTAACCTTCACTCCCTCTCCTTTTTTCAGGGCGATATGATCCAGAAAGAAAAAAGCACCATACAACTCGAAAAGAACATCCAGAAGATGATGGACACACATGTGTTAAACCAAAGCAAAAGAAAAACAGAGCTTTCTGTGCTCATGGCTGAACTGGAGGAAATCCAACACAAAATAGAGGTAGAAAATCCACACAGCTCTACTTTTGTGTTGAGGAGCATTAAACAGCATTTTGACTGTAGTACATGTTGTGTATGTATGTCCAGATTACCAACAAAGAACTCAGTTTATTTCAACAAAAGCTTGAGGAGGAGATTCGAAAAGATCAACAGGAGAAGAAACACAACCAAGAGACACTAAAATCCTTGAAAGGGGAAATCAAAGATTTGGTTGATTTGCAGGAAAGGTGAGAATCTGGGAGGGGTTGAATGTGTATAAATATATTTTTTTAATCCATTTTGGATCTCAATCAGAATAGCTCCCCCTTCAAGTTTTTGCACATTCGCAATATTATCGTTCTAGATAAATGATGCTGTTGTTTCCTGTTGTGTTTTGTCCAGTTACACTAAACAAATCCAAGATAAGAATGCAGAATATCAGACAAAGCTGCATCAGTTCTGTGTAATAAGGCAAGTACGGTCATGTCCACTATATACTGACACTCAGTTACAACTGATCTAATTGGAGATTAGTAAGCTTCTGTGTGCATAATATCCATGTTTTAAAGTCTTTAGTTCAGTTTCACATGATGCATGCTCATTCATCCCCACTGAGAGGACTTCAGAAGTCCTTAATTTGTTTATGAAATCCTTTAACGAATAACAATCAATTGTCATCCAACAGTAATCAGTCTGCAGCCGAGAAGATGAGTTTGGAGGATGAGATAAAGAGATGCAAAGATGTGTGTGCCAAAGCAACTAGTCGATCATTGACAGCACAGGTGGGAAACAGTTTCTGATGTTTGAATCTGGTAAAGTTGTTTATAAGGGGAAAACTCTGCTTTTATAAAATGTATTAAAGTGCCCCAAAATCTCTTCCCTTATAGCTGTCTGTCCTGCATAACAAGCGGGATCATGGGTTGCGTAGGTTGAGGAAGTGCTCGTCAGATGGAAAGGCCATTCTACAGGACATGACTGAGTTGTCAGCCAGGTAAAATACAACTATACTGAAGGCTGGGGTAATTTTTAATGTGACTGTCCTAGTAGCGTCTTTTATTTCTGTACATCTATACTCCAGAAGCCTGACCCAGCAAAGGTTAAATGTATCATATTTAATGAACCTGACTCCATAAAGATAATTCTGAGCAGTTTATGGAAATGCTATGTGGGTAACCTAGTTTGAAATTATTTAGAGTTTGCATGGTAATTAAGCTTTTGATCAGTTTATAAGACACAATGCAACTCAGTAGGTAAAAATGTTCAAACCAGCAGTCCAGAATAGCCATATCTTAACATCTGAACCACCCTACCTCATCCGAAAAGAATTAGGAGCACCATCATTCCAGTGACCACAGTCTACAGCTCCACAGCTCAACATATAGGCTTGATGATTCCATCCATGTTCTCCACACCACAGAAACCATATCTGAAATCCATTTTTAGGCATCAATTCTGTGAAGATAAAAATGTGTGAAATTATAATGACATTGCAGCACCTGAGCTTACTTCACACGCAGTCATGCATACATCTTTGTGCATGTACAACACAGTGTATTTCATGGAAATAATGTTGAACAGACTAGCTTTGGATACTACAGTAGTGGGAAAAAAAACAATGTTAACTGTTAATTTCATAACACAAGAGTACTATAAATATTTTTATGAAGCAGGGGAACAGTTTTTCTGAGTATTGCTTATATAATAAATAATTAATTGTTTTTTTTTATCTGATATGAATGGGATGCATCTCCATAAGTTGGTGAAGCGAAATAAGTTAAAATATATATATTCAAAAATGTATATTTTGAAATAAAAAACTTAAGCTAGGCATGTGCATATGTATTCACACCCATTGGTATAAAGCCCCTAAATATTTGAGATGCACATAGGGTTGCATTTCAAGTAAATTTCCGGAAACTTTCCATGAGAAGTTAAGTTGGTGGAATTTTGGAAATATTGAAAGGAAAGGAAATAAAAGTAGCGCCACCTCCAAAAAAGTGCCATTCAACATCTAAAACAAAAACCTTGCAAGTCTAGTTTCTGCATATTCTTGCGCTCAGAGGCAACTGATGGTGGTGGGATTTGGAGGATGATGGAGGCTACAGGTGCAAGGGCCTCAGATCCACAAAGTCCCTTCCACCAGGTGGATGCAGATATGTGATGGCATGACTGCCAGATTCCATCCCCTTCCCAAAGGCCTTGCTTGGTTCAGAACTTTGCCAAACTGCCCAGAACTTTATCAAGGCCCAGCTGGCCAGACATGGCATTGACTTCATATAATTTCAGACTCAAATGTGTAGCTTCAATAGTCTTTTGCTGTGGGCTCAAAAGTGTGGCCTCCAGGGTTTAAGCAATCATCCGTGCATGTGATGGAGGAGTGCACAGTGCATGCAGGGGGTCTCAGTAGTCTTGCAGTAAGCAGTGCTGTGTGCATGTGATTTGAGGAGTGTACTTGCATTAAATCTGGTTGTTTTAGCCAAGATTATGCTACAATATATTTTCCCCAACTATATTTAAGTTCCCACTTGAGGGCCAACCTTCCAATTTGGTAAATTTCTGTTTTATTCCCATAAATTTCCGTTAATTCCCATGGAAAGTTTTGAACATTGAAAATTCCCTGAATTTTGCAACCCTAGATGCACCCAATTACCATGAAGTTGAAGTTGACCTGTGTGCAATCTAAGTGTGACATGATCTGACATTATATATACACCTTTTCTGAAAGGCCCCAGAGGCTGCAAAACATTAAGCAAGAGGCGCCACTAATCAAACAACGATATGAAGACAAAGGAGATCTCCAGACATGTCAGGGACAAAGATGATTAGAAGTATATTTCAGGTTGGGTTATCTCTGATGAAGTCTTTACTTACAAAAATAGAAAGGCATAAAGGATTGATCTTTTGCGGGCACCAAGGGAATGCTATGTCTGGTGCAAAAGTAACACATATCATCCTAAAAACCTCATCACCACAGTGAAATGTGGTGGTGAATACATCATGTTCTCTGGATGTTTTTCGGCAGCAGGCACTAGGGAACTGGTCAAAGGCAAGATGTGGCAAGCTCAGAGACTTATTCAAAGCGACTTGCAGCTTTAATTGCTGAACAAATTGGCTCTACAAGTACTTTAGTACTTTTTTTTCCCTTTTTATCAATTAATCCAAATATTTGCCCACTCAATCAGATATCCATCTGGAGGCCTCTTCTCTACAATCGAAGCCTGGAAATTATGCGTGCAGGAAGCTGATGACAAGATCAACAGGACAGAGGTCTGACACAATGCACTGACTTTTGGAATTATACTTAAATGTTTAGACATTAATGTGGATGTTGTGGATATAGTTCCTGCATGTTGCTTTTGTGTGTCATGTAAGATAATTGAAGGTATTGTTTTAATTTTCAGTATAACATTTGTGTATTTTTAGGCACAATATGAAGAACAGATCGAGCTAGTGAAGAAGGGCACCAGACTGTGCACACTTCCTGCAGTGTCTGTACCTAACGCACCTGCTCCTCCTCCTATACCAGTAAGCTTTGTATCATTGAGCTCCACATACAGTGCATCTGGAAAGTATTCACAGCCCTTCAGTTTATACACATTTTTTACAGCCTTATTCTTCAAGGGATTCAATTCATTTTTCCCCTCAAAATTCTACACACAATACCCCACAATGTGTTGACATTGTTTTCCTGTTGGAAGATTTCAACCTTTGTTTCAACAGACCAGATTATTTTGTTTCTTGTGGTCTGAGAGTCCTTTAGGTACCTTTTGGCAAACTCCGAACGGGCGGTCATGTGCCTTTTACTGAGGCGAGTGGCTTCCGTCTGGCTAGTCTACCATACAGGCCTGATTGGTGGAGTCCTTCAGAAATGGCTGTCCTTCTGGAACATTCTCCACAGAACAACATGGAGCTCTGTCAGAGGGATCATTGGGTTTTTGGTCACCATTGATGAGTGGAAACAAGATGCACCTGAGTATCATGGCAAAGGCTGTGAATACTCGTGGATATTATATTTTTGTTATATAACAAATATTGCAAATATTTCAAACATTTCACACTGTCATAGTGAGGTATTGTGTGTATAGTTTTGAGAAAAAAAAATCCCATTTAGGAATAAGGCTGTGAATACTTTCCATGTGGACTGTATACGATCAGTAAATTGGTCAGTGAGCATGTAAGAGGTTTCTGGGTTGCTGTTTTTTTTCTCTTTACCATTTAAGCACACATACAGTATGTATGATGGTATTCTATCACATGTGATATTCTAATATGTTATATAGATGAATGCATGATACCAAATTTAAATGATAGTTCTTAACACTGAAAATCCAACACTAATTACATTTCAGTATCAAATTTTGTACTCAGTGACAAAGTAGAATAAGAGGACTAGACAATCTGTACACTGCCAGCAATGGCTGGACAACGTGACAGAACTCATCAGAAAACTGACAGGCTATCTAAAATTGATGTATAGTCGGATAATCTAAAAACTAAGATTTGATTCTTTTCAATCCTTAAAAGATGAAAGTTGAAAATATCCAGAAGATTATAAATTCTTTGTTGACCAAACCTTCATGTTCTTGCATTTTTAAAATCAACCAAAGAAATCATAGCACCGAATGTAGGACTCAGAAACTTACATTGGCACTTGATAGAGCTAATGACGTTTATTGATGACTAAAAAACAAAACAGTGACCTACTATGATGAACACAGCAGCCTGTGCACAAAAAATAGAGATGCAAAATTTAAGTGAATGACGCAGCCCTTTACATGACCCCATTTACCACAGACCAAAAAGTGCTCTCAATCTCACTATACCACATTTTTGTTGGTCATATTTTTTTTTAAACATTTTGTTTCTGGTGACCATCATACCATAAGTTGCCCTTTATATTACTATTATGATTTTATGTGTGTGGGTTTTTTTTTTTTTTTTTTTTTTTTTTTTTTACATAACATTTTAAATGAGTGTGTTTGACATCACAGGTTAAATTCGTTCAGTAGCTGTGAATATTCGGACTTGCTGTACTAATCATGCTTTCATTTATGTGACTTGTGAACTGATATTGTGGTTGTGAGGAGAAATGTGTGGTTTTGCAGATTAGACATGGCAAGAGTGGTTCTGTCGTGGTTTTATGTGTACCAGGGGTTGATGCATCCCTGGGGTTACATCAGCCATTCCTGCGCCCACCTCCAGGGTTGAGCCCTGCATTTCTACCTCCTCTCCACATCCTTAGGCCAGCCTTGTCATACATAGAGCAGGGACAGACAGTAGCAGCAGAGATGCAGGAAGGCACAGTGAGTCAAGAACAGGTAATCAGGGATGAACATGGGAGCAGTTGTAATGATCTCGTAGTGGACTCTTGCACAGATTATACTGAGGTGCACAATTTTTGTAATTTTGCCCATGTGCACCTCAGTAAAATTTGAATTGAAGCAATTAAGTTGTGAATGTAGACTTCTAGTATTCGAGATGCAACAAATTGCATTGACCAATTAAAAATAACAGCCTCCATTTTCACAGGCTCAATAGAAATTGGAAAAATGATTGTAAATAGGATATTTTTAATATATGAAGACAAAATCCTTTTTTGGAGAGACTGCATGAACCCTGGAATTCATCGATGAAAGAGTTTCCTCTCTTGAGAAGGCTTGCCAGCCCCTTATATCAGCCACCTTTAGTTAGGGTTGTTTTGCTGGTTGAGACCAGATGCCTGATGTCATTTAAGAACATTCTTTTCCTTTTCTTTTAGGAACACTCAGGTTGCTTTAGTATAGCTTTTTACACTTCAGAAATCATCCTGTTGGTTCTATAAGCAGTCAACTCATTAAACTGCAGTGACCCAGTTTCATTGGCACCCATACACATGGTGCTTTCACCATCTTTGACACAGACAGTGGTAGGAAAATGCTCAAGTTATTTGGCAGTAGCTTTTGAGCATGTGAAAGTGGAGGGGCTATGTAAAAATGGTGGTAGAAATCCATATATAGAATTGCGAAGAATCAGTAATGTTCAACCGTATGTGGATAAATCTAATGAAGAGTTTAAGAATTTGACATCTTCCACCACTAGAGAGCACTGATTATGTGGAAGAACATCTGTCTTATTCTCAAACTCAGTTGAAATGGTAGGTTATATTTCACTCGCCAACAGCTTAGATGCAAAGTGAGAGACTGTTTAAACAGCAGTGTCCACATTGTGATTGCTGCAGGTTTTACCTTATGTTAGGACTGTGTTTGTATTCAAAAGGGAACTTACAAACTGTTCATGGGAACTACTTTGTATATGCGCATTATAACTGGCATAAACCTAGGACTAAGCTCAATTAACTCAAAATGTGCTCTTCAAGGTACCTTTAACTAAGCTTGACTTTTTAACTCCGTTTCCTGCAGGCCTTCTTAAACACACTGTCCAATCCACAGAAAGTTCCACAGCAGCTCCCTGTGGGGCACAGACTGCCACATCCACCATACGGTGCAAAGCAGCATCCTGTGAGACCCCAAGTACACCCAGCAGTTAATGCATCCCAGGGCCTACCTGCTGAGAGATCTACACACAGACCTCCAGCACCCAGTGTTCCTGCCACTCATGTGGTGGCTTCTCAGAAACCCACTGCTCCAGCCCCAGCCCAGCAACACCTGAGTGTGTATGAGCGGATCATAGACCGCCTGAGCATAATGTTCCCGCACTATAGCAGGTGAGAAATGCACTTCAGCAGACTGCTGTGCTACTATTAAAATGTCATTTGAACTTTACCATGTTCTGTTAAACAGTAAATGTAACCTGAGGGATTGTTTCATTTTGTTTTTCTCTCAGGCCTGTACTAGGCAAGTTCATTCAGGAGGTCCGTAATGCTAATGGGAGCCTTAGCATGCTGACATATGATGACGTGATCAACAGAGCTGCACAGCTCATCCTTGACCACCAGGAGGACTCACGAGTGAGACAGCAGCTATTCATATTCCCATTAGAAATTACTACAGAAACTAAAAATTAAACTCTTAGACACTCACACTTTATGTATTTTATTTTATTTTTTACACCATAAATGTACAATTTATACTAGCAAGAAAAAAGACCTAATATAGCTAATATAACTAAAAGCTAAGATAATGTTTTTATATTAAAATCCAATTAAATCAGGAAAATTAATTGAGCAGCTCATTAGTGTTTTCATATTTTCTTATTCTGTAAATTTGATAAGGTTAAAATACAGTTATGATAACTTATAAATACAATTAGATAACTTGTTTTTCATCATTTAGTCCTAGAAACTGGGTCTGAGCTGCTTTTGTCTCAAGCACTAAAAGCACACCAGCATTTTGTGAACAAGTTCACGTGTTCAGTTTCACAAACTGTCCCGAGACACATCCCGGATGTTCAGAATATGTCACTTAAGGGCCTAACGAGTTACAGAAAAGGACAAAGGGTCCGTAACACACTTCAGTGTGTGTTCTTCTGGGTTAAGAATATTAAATTAATTAATGAATTAATTTTAGTGAGGTTCAATTCTGCCTATTTCCCTAATATTTTATTCTGTTGACTATATGCTTCCGTATATGCTGGATGTACAAAAAATCCACTGCAGTTGAATGTGAACTCAGTATCTGACCTTTTATTTAGTTATTTTTCTTCACTCAGTACAAACAGTTATGCTCTTTATGTTCCTTTTAATGGCACTATGTCAAGTCATTTTACACCAGCAAGAGGGCAAATAATACACAGTGAGAAGGGGGTTCTGACAGTGTGTTAATGATGGTTGTGTTTAGGAGCAGATCAGCTCAGTGAGGGGAGATCTGCCTGGTGTGAGAGAGAGTGCAGTACCCAGTCCAACACCTTCTGCAGATTCTAGCAGGGCTACTCCAACTCCTCCCCCTGCACATGTCTGGAAGAATGTGCCCCCTCAATACCGCAGCACCTCCAAAGCGGTAAGACTTGAGCAGTTTACTCTCTACTCATGCTTTCACACTTGCCCCAAATACTTATATTGACTTAGTGATATTTAGGGAAACGGTCCATTATTGCAGTTTTCCCTCACAAAAATCTTAAACTGTGTGATAAATTTCGATCCATTACCTTATGCATAGTTTTTGAGTCCTCTCAGTACTGAACATTTATTAAAACAATGTTTCTGTTAAAAGGGAAATAATTTAGTAAATACAAAAACAAAACATCTCAATTATTGCAATTGTTTGGCATGCCTTGCCAAAAGTGCAGAGCTTTTCACACCACGTTTCACTGGAAATAAACCTCAAGGATCAATTCTTTGGCTTGTACCCAGGATCAAATGGCTTCCACACTCAAACTCTAGGTGTAAACATCTGTAGATTCTGCAAGTGTCCCACAATGGAAAAATTTATAACACAGTAAGTCTAGGCTTACCACACTTTTCTGTTTCTCCAACCCCAGCTGAATATGGAGGATCCCTGTATTATCTGTCATGAGGATATGGAAGCTGAAGATGTGTGTGTGCTGGAGTGTCGCCATAGCTTCCACAAAGAGGTAAGAACTGTGCCCAGTCCCTGTACAATTGGAGTGTAACGGTATGTGTATTTGTACCAAATTGTTAAAATACATAATATAGTGCCTTGCCAAAGTATTCACCCTCCCTTGACTTTGTACATATTGTTACATTACAAACTGTATTTAAATGTTGTTTTTTATCTGAATTGTATGTGATTCATCTGCTCAAAATACTACAAAAGTGAAATGAGAGAGTAAAATAGAAAAAAGTAAAAATTGCCATGTGCATACAGTGGGGAAAATAAGTATTTAGTCAGTCACCAATTGTGCAAGTTCTCCCACTTAAAAAGATGAGAGAGGCCTGTAATTGACATCATAGGTAGACCTCAACTATGAGAGACAAAATGTGAAAAAAAAAATTGAGAAAATCATTTTGTCTGACTTTTAAAGAATTTATTTGCAAATAATGGTGGAAAATAAGTATTTGGTCACCTACAAACAAGCAAGATTTCTGGCTGTCACAGACCTGTAACTTCTTTTTTAAGAGGCTCCTCTTTCCCCCACTCATTACCTGTATTAATGGCACCTGTTTGAAGTCGTTAACAGTATAAAAGACACCTGCCCACAACCTCAAACAGTCACACTCCAAACTCCACTATGGTGAAGACGAAAGAGCTGTCGGAGGACACCAGAAACCGAATTGTAGACCTGCACCAGGCTGGGAAGACTGAATCTGCAATAGGCAAGCAGCTTGGTGTGAAGAAATCTACTGTGGGAGCAATAATTAGAAAATGGAAGACCTACAAGACCACTACTAATCTCCCTCGATCTGGGGCTCCACGCAAGATCTCAGCCCGTGGGGTCAAAATGATCACAAGAACGGTGAGGAAAAATCCCAGAACCACAAGGGGGGATCTAGTGAATGACCTGCAGAAAGCTGGGACCAACGTTACAAAGGCTACCATCAGCAACACACTACGACGCCAGGGACTCAGATCTTGCAGTGCCAGACGTGTCCCCCTGCTTAAGCCAGTCCATATCCAGGCACGTCTGAAGTTTGCTAGAGAGCATTTGGATGTTCCAGAAGAGTATTGGGAGAATGTCATATGGTCAGATGAAACCAAAGTAGAACTATTTGGTAAAAACACAACTCGTCGTGTTTGGAGGACAGTGAATGCAGAGTTGCATCCAAAGAACACCATACCAACTGTGAAGCATGGGGGTGGCAACATCATGCTTTGGGGCTGTTTCTCTGCAAAGGGACCAGGACGACTGGTCCGTGTACATGAAAGAATGAATGGGGCCATGTATTGTGAGATTTTGGGTGCAAACCTCCTTCCATCAGCAAGGGCAATGAAGATGAAACGTGGCTGGGTCTTTCAGCATGACAATGATCCCAAGCACACTGCCAGGGCAACAAAGGAGTGGCTTCGTAAGAAACATTTCAAAGTCCTGGAGTGGCCTAGCCAGTCTCCCGATCTCAACCCCATCGAAAACCTTTGGAGGGAGTTAAAAGTCCGTGTTGCCCGCCGACAGCCCCAAAACATCACTGCTCTAGAGGAGATCTGCATGGAGGAATGGGCCAACATACCAGCAACAGTGTGTGCCAACCTTGTGAAGACTTACAGAAAACGTTTGACCTCTGTCATTGCCAACAGAGGATATACAACAAAGTATTGAGATGAACTTTTGTTATTGACCAAATACTTATTTTCCACCATTATTTGCAAATAAATTCTTTAAAAGTCAGACAAAATGATTTTCTCAATTTTTTTTTCACATTTTGTCTCTCATAGTTGAGGTCTACCTATGATGTCAATTACAGGCCTCTCTCATCTTTTTAAGTGGGAGAACTTGCACAATTGGTGACTGACTAAATACTTGTTTTCCCCACTGTATATGTATTCACCCCCATTGCAATGAAGCCCCTAAATAGTTCTGGTACAACCAATTAGCATCTGAAGTCACATGCGTAGTGAAATGAAGTCCTCCTGTGTGCAATCTGAGTGTTACATGAGCTGTCAGTATGTACACACCTTTTCTGAAAAGCCCCAGAGGCTGCAACTCCATTAAGCAAGAGGCACCACTAACCAAACAAAACCAAGAAGACCAAGGACATCTCCTAACAAGTCTGGGACAAAGTTGAGAAGTACAATTCAAGGTTGGGTTATCTTTGATGATCCCCCAGAGCACCATCAAATCCATTATTATCAAATGGAAAGAACACTGTATCACAACAAACATGCCAAGAGAGGGCCACCCCCCATAACTCTCAAGGAGGCGATTAATCAGAGAGGCAGCACAGAGACCAAAATGTAACCCTGAAGGAGCTGCAGAGTTCCCAAGCAGAGACTGGAGTTTCTGTCCATACAACCACAATAAGCCACACTCTCCATAGATCTAAGCTTTAAATAGTTATGCACACTGATGTTTTCTGATATTTTGCATTGTAGGAACCATGCTGTGTAAAGTACCATAAGTGAATGTAGATCCAAATACTGTTCATTCCATGTAAATTGCACTGCCTTTTGTGGACTGCTAAAAATTAAAACCTTGAAGATAAAGCAGTTCAGTACTTTGTGAGAAAGTTGTTTTTGTATAAGACTTGAGCAACGCTGGGTGTTATTGTGTACCACAAAAACACCACTTCTGATTAATGTATTTGTTCTGTGGTCTGTTTTATATTGGTTTAATCTGTAGCTAATTCTGGTCATGTTGTTCATCTGTGTATAGTGTATAAAGTCATGGCTGAAGGAGCAGAGCACTTGTCCCACGTGCAGAGAGCATGCACTCCTACCTGAAGATTTCCCCATGTTGCCTGAACGACATCGCAGAGGCCGTGCATCTGCAGCATCCTCCTCTTAAAGACCATAGGACAACTGTATGGACATGTGTGTGTAAACACTGCATTATTTCCAACTGGACCAAAAGTATACATTTACACTGCTCAGTTTTGTCCCCCTCGAGAGACATCCTGCTCATTTACATATTGCCAATCAAATGTTTTTGCTGGGCTGCAGTGTATTATGTAGTCTGTTGAGCTCTAACCCACTGTACTGTGATCACTGTGGACCAATCAGTTCAAGTCGTTTGTTTTAATTTTTTTTTTACCACCATCCAGTTGTCATTATGCTAAGAAATGTTTGCCTTTTGCCAACTTGTCATTTCTGAATATTTTTAAAAAAATATTTTAAATAGCTTCATTAAAAATTCCATCCAAAAATGGGATTTCTTTTATTGCTCTAGTTCTGATTGTTATATGGGTTATAATTACATTTTAGAACATGCCTGGAATGCTTGGACTGCTTGTGCCTTGAAGTAAAATGTGTATTAAAACATGATTCGATGTGACTGCCTCTCTAAATATAGCTCTGAATTGGGAGTTGTTCCTTTGTATTCTTGATTTGTGTTACTATTATTAGTGTGGTTACTCTTTCATCCAGTGGACTGGAATTCTCCAGTGATTGTCTCCCCTTCCCTGCTAATCTAAATGTAACTTTAAGTCATTAACATTACAAAGCTAAGCAAAGAGCAAGAGCATCAGAAACACCGGTGATCCCAGTAGCTCTACATCAGGGGGGTGCAATCTTAATCCACAAAGTCCTGTGTGGCTGAATGTTCAGGTGTGCTCCTACTTTGTTGGAGTAAAGAACTGCACAGACCCTTGACAACCATTTTGTAGTTCACTCTTAAAAATGAAAGGTGTCATAAAATAACCACATTTGGTTCCATAAACAACCGTGTAGTGATGAGGGTCAATTGGTTTACATTTAAATTGGTAAAGAATGTTCTACATCTCTTTAAAGATGTTTTTATGGAATCAAAGATCAAACCATTTTGGATGCCGATTGTCCCTGCTTTGACATGCCTACAAAACCTAGTAATTGTGGAGAAGACTGTACACGTGTGTTTGAGACTTGGCAAATTTTTAGAATTTATGACCCTTGTATTTATTTTTTTTATACAAAAAAGCACAACACTGCTTTCTCATTATACTTTTTTGCAACCCAAAAATGAGAAGTGTTTAAAATTCTTCTGACATTAAATTAGTTCTGACATCTATGTTATGAAATGTTGCTTCTGTTGCTTCACTCAAACAGCCTCGTGTAGCATCTTTATTTTTAAGTGTAGAATCAAAAACCAACACAGTAAACCACATAAATGATGTACAAGCACCTGGTTCTGATGGGCACAATGTAGGAGTAACAGAGTTACACTTACTGCTTATAAGAAATCTGTGACATAGCACTGGGTCTCCTCTATGTCCAGATTTAGTTAACTATCTCTTACAAGAAGGGTGGGATTGCTGATGGCACATTGTTGCACATGGTGGTGTTCAGTCTACCATCAGAGCACTGTGAATGTAAGTACTGTACATTTTATAGTTTGGGTGATCAGTTCCTGTAGCACCACAAACTGTCCCCACTGGAGCAATTCTGGATGGCGGCTTGAAACACAAGGTCACTTCCCAAGTGTCTTGACAGGTATCGGAATCTGCAGGCTCCTGTGTCACACTCTGCACAGCTTCAGGGGGAAGTTCTCAGTTATTAAATGATCGTCATGTAGAACAATCACCACGTTCATCTCAAACTCTGTAAATAAAGAAGTGACAGTTTCCAGTCTTGAAAACACGAAGGCAAGTATTTTAGTACCATGATGAAAGAAGAGTGTGTGTACAACTGTTGTGTGAACTTGTACACGAACATAAAATGGACCATATCTCATGGTTCCCAGTGGGAAAGAAACAGGACTCACCAACTTTGAAATTTGTAGTTTCGAGTGTAGGACAAGTGAAGAGTCTGGGGAAGACCATGTATATAGGAATGGGGAGGCTGTGACACACATCTCCCTCTGCAATCTGGATGTTCTGAATCTCTGTTGCATCTCTGGCATACCCTTCAGCGCAGCCTGTGAAAGGATATAAGAAAAATCATCTGGTAAGATTCAAATGTTAATACATATTAATTATGTATTATTTGTAATATTTAATAGAAATATTAAATTGTAATATTTTCCCATAACCATTCATTTATTCTAATAGTTATAACAGTATTGTTATACATATTGCACCACATTCTAAATTATAAAGTGTCAAAGATTAAAAAAATAGTTTTTCAATTAAACTCGCAGAAGCCATTGCGTCTCAAGGCTTTTTGGTTCACTGAAATCAATCTCAGACACCTGTGATAATTAGTTTGCCAGGCGAGCCCACTTAAAGGAAAACTACTTAAGAAGGATGATCCACATTATTAAGCAGGCCACAGGTTTCAAACTATATGGGAGAAAAGGCTCTCTATGCTGCCCAAAAGCATCATTCCATTCCAAATTCCATTACCAAGCAGCAAACAGATATTTGAAGCTGTTTTGAAGCAGAATGTTTTAAGCTGTGCATAAACCAACTATTTGGCCACCTCTAACCAAAACTCACAAGCAGAAACTGTTGCAGTGGGCCAGACATACATGAAATCTAATTTTCAAAGTCTTGTTTACTGAGTGCAATGCAACCCTGGATGGTGTAGATGGATGGTTGGTGGATGGCTATCATGTCCCAACAAGATTACAACGTCAGGTAGCAGAATCACGTTTTGGGCCAGAATCATGGGAAGAGACCTGGTAGGCCCCTTTACCGTCCCTGAAGGTGTGGAAATGACATCTGCAATGTATATGTAGAGTTTCTGACCACTTTCTTCCACGGTACAAAAAGAACTGTGCCTTCCGTAGCAAAATCATCTTCATGCATGACAATGCACCATCTCAAGCTGCAAAGAATGATGACCTCAACCCTACTGAGAACCTTTGGAGTATCCTCAAGCAAAAGATCTGTGAGGGTGGGAGGCAGTTCACATCAAAACAGCACCTCTGGATGGCTATTCTGGCTTCCTGCAAAGAACTTAAAGCAGAAACTGTCCAAAAACTCAAATTCAATGGATGCAATAATTGTGAAGGTGATCTCAAAGAAAGGGTTCTAATGTTAACATGCATCTTGGCCTGTGTTTGATTGAAATAGCTTTAATTTCAGTAAATGAGTAAATTTGGCAATTTCAACAAATCACCATTTTCAGTTCTTTAAAACCTATAAAATATTTTGAAACTCCATTGTGCATAATAATTTGGAACAATGCATCTGGATTTTTTTTCCTTTTTGAAAAATGCTATTATTGGGAGAGGTTTGTTCAATATTATTTGATGACATTTGACGACGAAGATTAATGACTTAAATTATACTGTCATTGACCATTTAGAAAAATAAGAGAAAAATATCATTTGCATAATAACTTGGAGCACTGTTTATTGAGTACCAGTTTTTTATATCAGCACGTCTGAATATTGTGTTCATAATATTCAAAAGAATAAACTCATTTCATTTTAATTACATGTAAAGTCAAATATTTCAAGACTCTTTATTGTTTTACTGTGGATCGGTATGGAGTATAGCTCACAAAACTATAGCTATCCAGAATCTCATGTTATCTGAATATAAATTTGAATAAGTTTTGAATTTGTCACTTGAAATATAAAGAATATAAAATAACAGCAGTTTAAACTTTTGAATTAAGTTATGAACTAATTTCTTTGAGATGCCCAGCCTTAGCATACCCCTATTAAACTGGTTTCTATTGCTCTCTGTTGTCTCTATAAGTTGTATTTCTGAACTGGAAACTCTACAGAAGAAAGCATCGTCTTAATATTCAATGGAAGTCCCAATTTTAGAAAAACAGGTGCATATTCTTTGCATTAAAGCAATAATAAATATTCTTCTGTTTTTGGTATAAAATGTGAACAGTGAAAATGTGTATTCTCCCTCACCACACGTCTCCACACGGACAAGCTGCAGCTCAATGCTCTTGATAGGAACCTCTGAACTCTCAACCACCAGCTCCCCTGTGAGAGGCTGCGTGATCACACAGTTTGTAGCATCCAGGTGGCCTCTGATCAGGAACTTTGGCAGAGAGCTCCTCTGTAGAAAATCACACCACATTATTTTAATTAGTATCTGTGATTTAGGCCACTGATTTAGTACGATCATTTATTTAGAATAAAGATACATTAGTAACTAAATGCTGATGACTTTGACCCTTACATCTTTTACGTTCTGTAGTGTCTCTGGAGCGATGGTGAAATCAACTGGACTCGGCTGCACTTTGGATTTCTGAGGCTGGAGAACATAACAGTAGAAAATACATAATAATGCTCTACATTTACATGCGTGTAGAATTTTTCTGTTTGAGTTACAAATACAGTCATAACACAAACAGGCCTTACCTGACAATGCAGCATGAATTCACAGGTCTTGCTCAAGTCTTTTGCCAGCAGAGGGCGCCTCATGTCACAGCGAAGGGTATACTGTTAACAGGGAATCATGTTTTAGTTTTTTTTCCCCCATGTTGTATTTATTACTATTGAACAGTGTATTATTTGTTGAACATATTGAACAGTATTTATACTTATTATAAAAAAGTTTTCACATTTGTCCAATTATGTCTATCGAGCTGATAGAATCAGCTGTGTTTCGAGGAAAAAGAAAAAAAAAGAGTCAAACTGTACCTGGAACCATGATGTCTAGATACTCACAAAAGTGTAATGTGTTCCCAAAGATCTTTTTCTATTTTAATTTAAAAAATGGCAAAGATGGTCCTGACTGCCCTTAATGTCTGCATGAGGAATATGCTGACCCCCAGTCTGACACTAAATGCACAATGGTTCATGTAGTCACACTGTCAAGTGTCTTGTCTGGCAGAGCCCACTTTAGTTTTCTGTGATGGCCTGCCCCTAAACCAGATAGCAAAATAGCAAACAAGCACTTCAGGGATTCCTAACTCTGAAGTATTAAAAGAAATACCTGAATGTTGACAAAAACACCATGATACGTCTCATACAGCACTTTGTTTCCCTTCGCTTGCAGTGGGAACTCAAATGGAATTTCTGTTTTGCCTCCTGGGACCTTGCCTGGTTTAGCCACTTCAATGTTGCTGCTGATGAGCTGAATGGGCTGTGGAGGACAAACAAAGACTTAACTCAAAGCAATGTAGCAAACTTGGGGCCTGTCCCTTTGGGCATATGTAGTGGTCAAAGGGCAATCACATTTCACCTCAGTTAATTTTCTCTGCACAATAAAGCCATAAATCTGTCCATACAAAAATATTTGTCATTTTTAAACACTTAAAAACACATTTCATTCATATTGTGTCAGCATTTGAAGCTGTTTATATGTTATTTATTTAAGTTGAATAGGGCAAGGTTTCTTGATAGGACATCCAAATCAGGGATAGGTTTGGTGTCTTGGAGTCTTCAAAATACGCTCTCACGATGGCAGCAGTATACAGACAAGCACTGTCCCTTTGGAACAATGCAGTGTACAGAGTGTACACTTAGAAAAGGCAGGACATCTTTAACATAACATTGGGCTGTCAAATTGCCTATAGTGAAGACTAAAGGTGATCCTACAAAATTGCACCCCACATCATGACACCAGGCCTGAATGTGACACCAAGACACAAGAGTGATTTGGCACTGAAGATGACCATCTGGCATGAGAGACTGACAGTCTGGTACAACACCATTATAGTTGTGCACTGCAATCTTCTGATTCCTTCTGGGTGCAACTATTATTTGATGAGAATTTCACTATAAAAGAACCATAAGAAATGCTCCAAAATGACTTCCACTGAAAGTCAATGAGGTTTTTTCCTTCTCTAGTAAAGTTGCCATTTTGTATGAGCAAGAATTTTGCCTGACAATGATACATTATTTCCCATCCACTGAATTTAGTTAAAACTCAAGCCACTGATTGAATGTGGCAGCAACAATCCTAGTCCTTGGTGGGCTTCTCACCTTCACAGAGTTGTAGAAAGCCTCAAACACACCAACACTTTTGGAGCTGAGCTGCAGGTTCACAAGACCTTCCATGGTGAGAGAGATGCCCTGATGCTGCACTGCCTCCTTACTGGTGATAACCACCACTCCAGCCAACACCTCCTGCACAACAGACACATTCCAAAGTAGAATGAATTAAGTTACATAACACCTTTCTAGATATCACAAGAACTCTACCTGAAATGCTGGAGGACAGCATTGAGCACTGACCCATTCATTTACATACCAGTAGCCAATTCACCTGATCTATTTTTCACCTTTTTTTTTTTTTTTTTTTTAAATGTGGAAGGAAACTGGAGACCACAGAGGAGATACAGGGAGAACATGGACACTCCACCCAGATAGGGACTTGAACCCCAGATGCCAGTGCTGGGAGGCAATCAATCTACCCACCATGCCACCTTACCACCCTAGATTAAAAAGAAAAACAGATCTTCCCCTTTCAATGTACCTACTAAAGGATATTTTGTCTTGGTCTGACTTGTACAAAACCAACCCCCTGTGAAGTAGTGTATGTCCCCAAACAACCCGTGCTTTGAATGCCTATTTATTCGTTTTAATAGTTTTTATTTATTTATTTTTTTAATTGAGACATTTTCCTGATATTCCAGACGTGTTTGCTGTCCAGAATCTTCCTGAATTTGAGCTGTGGGGATGGGGTAGATAACCTAAATGTGATCTTTGTCACATAAATGTGTAACACAGACATCAGACTTCAGGACCGGCTTCTCATACTGAACAGACCAGATGTCTCAGTGACCCTCCACGACACGCAGACCCTGACTGTCCTCGGTGTGTGGTTAATTCTGCTCTACCATAAAATCATTATTTAAAAAAATGTGTGTGAGCTGACCGAAGCTCCTATTAGACTCTTCTCTAACAGGAATTAGCGACTCCGAGGCACCCCCCCCAACCCCTCCAACACACACTGCAGAAACACACGTGCTGTTACTTTACCCCTTCGAGGTAGACTTTATTAGCGCGCTTCAGTCTTATATCCAAAACAACGCTCATTTTTCCAGACGTCTACAAAACCTACAAATGCGTGTGTTTGAATCTCTTCCTGCTTCCTGAGATCATGTGATCAACGTCACATGACTTCGGGTGTTCTACTGAACACATAAAACATAAAATGGCATAACAGCATAACATAATATAACATACCAAACATAAATCATAACAACATAATATAACATACCAAACATAAATCATAACATAACATACCAAACATAAATCATAACAACATAATATAACATAACAAACATAAATCATAACAACATAATATAACATAACAAACATAAATCATAACAACATAATATAACATACCAAACATAAATCATAACATAACATAACATAAATCATAACATAACATAACATAACATACCAAACATAAATCATAACATAACATAACATAACATAACATAACATAACATAACATAACATAACATAACATAACATAAAACATAACATACTTAACATAACATAAAACGACAAACCAAACATTCCAAACATTCAACATAACATAAAACATAACATTAAATGTAACATAACATAACATAAAACATAACATACTTAACATAACATAAAACATAACATAACATGATATGACAAACCAAACATTCAACATAACATAAAACATAACATTAAATGTAACATAACAAACATAACATAACATAAAACATAAAACATAACATAATATAAAATAACATCATAACATTCCAAATATAAAACACAACAACATAACATAAATCACAAATCATAACATATAACATAACATAAATCACAAATCATAACAACATAACATATAACATATAACATAACATAACATAACAACATAACATATAACAAAACATAAAACAAAACATAAAACATAATATAAATCACATGCCAAACATAAAACATAACAAAACATAACATAACATAACATACCAAACATAAAACATAACAACATACCAAATAAAAAACACAACACAACATAACATAACATAACCATTGTTATGTGCTCTCCGGTGTCGACCAGAGGAGGATGGGTTCCTCTCTTGAGCCTTGGTTCCTCTCAAGGTTTCTTCCTCCTAAACTGAGGGAGTTTTTCCTTGCCACTGTTTGCCTACTGGCTGCTCATTTGAGGCTTGGACCCGGATCCTTGTAAAGCTGCTTTGTGACAACTTGCTGTTGTAAAAAGCGCTATATAAATAAAATTTGATTGATTGAACATAAATAATAAATCATAACAACATAACATTAAATGTAACACAACACAACATATAACATAACATAACATAAATAACATGCCAAACATAAAACATAACAACATAACATAACATATAACATAAAACATAACAAATAACATCATATAAAATAACATAACAATATAACATACCAAATATAAAACATAACATAACATAACATAACATAACATAACATAACATAAATCATAACATAACATTAAATGTAACAAAACATAACATAAAACATAAAACATAAAATGTAACATAACATGCCAAACATAAAATATAACATAACAACATAGCATGGCATAGCATAGCATAGCATAACAAAACAACATAAAACATAGAATAACATCATAACATAGCATAACATTAAATGTAACAAAACATAACATAACATAACATAACTCATAACATAACATAACTCATAACATAACATTAAATGTAACAAAACATTACATAAAACATAAAACATAACATAACATGCCAAACATAAAATATAACATAACATCATAGCATAGCATAGCATAGCATAGCATAACAAAACAACATAAAACATGGAATAACATCATAAAACATAGCATAACATAACAACATAACATAACAACATAACATAACATAGCATAACATAACAACATAATATAACATACCTAACATAAAACATAACATACCAAATATAAAACACAACATATCCTAGCACAGCATAACAAAACAGCATAAAACATAGCATTTGCTAAAATAAAAAAAGTTCATTTTATTTCTCATTAATGTACACTCACCACCCCATCTTGACAGAAAAAAGAAAAGTAGAATATTTTGCAAATTTATTAAAAAAGAAAAACTGAAATTTTACATGATCATAAGTATTCAGACCCTTTGCTCAGTATTTATTAGAAGCACCATTTTGAGCTAGTACAGCCATGAGTTTTCTTGGGAACGTTTCAACAAGTTTTTCACACCTGGATTTGGGGATCCTCTGCCATTCTTCCTTGTAGATCCTCTCCAGTTCCTTCAGGTTGGATGGTGAACGTTGGTGGACAGCCATTTTCAGGTCCCTCCAGAGATGCTCAATTGGGTTTAGGTCAGGGCTCTGGCTGGGCCAGTCAAGAACGGTCACAGAGTTGTTTCCGAAGCCACTCCTTTGTTATTGTAGCTGTGTGCTTAGGGTCATTGTCTTGTTGGAAGGTGAACCTTCAGCCCAGTCTGAGGTCCAGAGCACTCTGGAAGAGGTTTCCGTCCAGGATATCTCTGTACTTGTCTGCATTCATTGTTCCTTCAATTGCAACCAGTCGTCCTGTCCCTGCAGCTGACAAACACCCCCATAGCATGATGCTGCCACCACCATGCTTCACTGTTGGGATTGTATCGGAACCTTGCGTGCTGCAGAAATTCTTTTGTAACCTTGGCCAGATCTGTGCCTTGCCACAATTCTGTCTCTGAGCTCCTTGGACAGTTCCTTTTACCTCATGATTCTCATTTGCTCTGACATGCACTGTGAGCTGTGAGGTCATATATAGACATGTGTGTGCCTTTCCTAATCAAGTCCAATCAGTTTAATTAAACACAGCTGGACTCCAATGAAGGTGTAGAAACATCTCAAGGAGGATCAAAAGAAATGGACAGCATTTGGGTCAAATATGAGTGTCAGAGCAAAGGGTCTGAATACTTATGATTTCTGAAAATTTCAGTTTTTCTTTTTTAATAAATTTGCAAAAAATTCTACATTTCTGTTTTTTTCTGTCAAGAGGGGGTGGTGAGTGTACATTAAAGAAAAATAAAATGAACATTTTTGATTTTAGCAAATGGCTGCACTGAAACAAAGAGTGAAAATTTTAAAGGGGTCTGAATACTTTCCATACCCACTGTATTTTGATAGCATAACTTGAATTAAAACTGCTTAATAACCTTATGATAAAGAGGGTCTTATAACATTTTGCAAGGGGGATGTATTGGATTTGTAACAAAGTAACAAGAACTGACAAGATCTGTAGCATGACACTGACTTCAAAAGTGATGACGATGATGATGATTATTATAAATAATAATAATACTATCATATATATATAATATATATATAATAATAATAATATATATAATAATAATAATAATAAAAATACAATAAAATAAGGAACTGTAACACTAGGACCAATAAATCAAATACATATGAAATTAAAACAAATAAATGCAATTGTATTATTATTATTAATAATAATAATAATAATAACAATAATTATATTATAATAATAATAATCAGTATCACTACTACAACTGCTATTAATAACAATTATTATTATTATTAATTATTATTATAATAACAATAATAATTAGTACTACTACTACTACTACTACTACTACTACTAATAATAATAATAATAATAATAATAATAAAAGGACTTTGGGTTTGTGATCACTGCAGTGTTTGAATCGAATTGTTTTGTAATAATCAAAATCCACTGCTGTGTTCAGTATTTTTGTAATGATCATTAATGATCATCAATAGAAACAGTGTCAGTTTGCTATCACCGTTATCTGGACATGTTCTGCTGTTTAAATACGCTAAAACACACTGTATGTGATGGGGTTTGTGTGTTTGGGGGAAACAGATGGAAACGCTCGATTCGTTTTTATTTCAAAAACGATCGTCAAAAAGCGTCCTCGCCACGCCCCTAGAAACGGGAGGTTGATTGACAGTTTCTAAGGCAACTCCGGGAACGTGTCTACGTCATGAGGTCATCCGGGAACTTGGCGGGTTTGATTGACAGTCGTCATGGTAACCCTCTTACTCGGCTTCCATTTTGTTCCTGCACTTTTTCTTCCGTCAAACGCTTCGAGGTTCCGACCGCAGCTCGCGGATCCTAATCGACTCGAGCGCTTTTCCGCCCTCTTCGATATCGACCGGGAGCGCGCGGGGGTTCCGTCTGAGTGGAGCGGGCGACTCCTCACTCCAGCTCCGAGGCGGCACGAGCGCCTGGTCATGTCCGAGGTCCGCCGGGCCGGTCCGCTGCGCAGCTTTGGAGCGCGCGCCATTTTGTAAAATTTACACAAAAAAGGAAGAAGTGGCTGGAGGAGGATGAGCTCTCCCCGGAGAGGCACAGCCAGCGCGCCGACACTTCACGCCTCGTTTTCGGTCAATATGCGTTTCGGATCTGTGCGTCTTGCAGCGTTATTACGTGACGCGCGTCACTGACAGTCGATGCCTGCGAGGCGAAGGGTCAAAATGTAGCTGCGCTTCTGCGCCGGATCGGAGAAGTTTGTGTTGCCGGAGGAGGCTCGAGTTTGACGGGAGGCGCTGTTGATTCGGGAGGAGCTGACACTCAGGGCTTTCTGACGGCTCGACGGACGATTAACCGCCGGGATCCGAAAGCGGGAGCGAGGATTTACCGTCGCGGCGTTTAACCCGATGAGGACGCTCGCGCTCCTCGCTCAACGGGCGCATAGCAACAGGGTAAGTTTGTGCTGCGCGAGCGGCAGTGAGCGGGAGTGAGCGGGCAGGGCAGCTCCGCACAGGCCGGAGCGTTAACGGTCCTAACGCTCAGCGGCGGTTGGCTGACGGCCTCTCGGCAACCAGCTGATCGTGATTCTTGGTGTGTGTGTGTGTGTGTGTGTGTGTGTGTGTGTGTGTGTGTGAGGGGAGTCTAACGCAGGCTGGCAGTTTTAGCCGTTTGAGCGGCAGTTAGCCATCAGAGCTAAGCTATCTGTAGCTTTAGCTAGTCCAGGTACCTGTGACAGCGCTCTCTCTCTCTCTCTCTCTCTCTCTCTCTCTCTCTCTCAGCTCACCACAGGCCGAGCTGGCTGACAGACACTCCGGGAATAAGGTCAGTGGGTAGAGAAGCTCAGCTGAAGTGCTTAAAGCCCACAGCAGCAGCAGTAGGCTAACGTTACCACAGCGGTTCTCTGTTGCCCGCGCTGCTCGCTGAACGCCGTACTGATGTTGACATTGAAGGTCTGTAGCAGGAGACCCAGCTGGCTACCCTGGAGGGGAGAAGCGGGCTGATGAGACCTGTTACTGCGCGACACTGCTGTAACAGCTGACCTGTGCTTTTGTTTACATTACATTCCGTGTCTTCAGGAGGACAGTCCTGTAACGGCAGCTGTGCGGTTGTCGGAGTGAGAGTGACTGCACTACAGGAACCCTCACACTGAGGATACAGCCTGATCCCGAAAGTCACGGTTGTGGCAGCTCTTAGA
This sequence comes from Acestrorhynchus altus, assembly GCA_034509495.1. Taxonomy (NCBI): domain Eukaryota; kingdom Metazoa; phylum Chordata; class Actinopteri; order Characiformes; family Acestrorhynchidae; genus Acestrorhynchus; species Acestrorhynchus altus. Next base: position 12,137,746 of record CM067519.1, read on the forward strand.
CAATGGAGTGGTCCAGCCTTGAGGGGTGATGGGTTTAGCACGGCTCTTGAGGCTCTTGAAACCCAGAGCAGCCTTGCTTTCACACGTTTTAAATGTTGACTTCTGCACGAGTCACGTGTGCTTCCAGTACAGCTCCTAAAAGTCCTCTCCGTCCTGTATTTGTACTGGACAGAGGTTGATGGAGGGTGGCTGAATGTCTCTTGTGTTGAGTTAGGTAGTTAGTGTTCTAAAGCACTGCGTTAGTGTCTGATGAACTCAGATTGAAGAGATCGGTAACTCTTATTTGAGTGTGAGAGTTGCATGTAAGCATAGAGAGATCAGTGTTTACCCTGTTCCCCAACATCAGTAAACATTATTTACTGTTATTTTTAACTGGTCTGACAATTGGTGCGTTCTTTGCAGATCCACACCAATGATTGTGCAAGTTGAAGAAAAGTCAGAACATCATACTTTGAAAGACCCTACCGGGGCACCAGGGTTGTTCTCGCATAGAGGCCACTTGCAAATTGTTTCAGGTAGCCTGTTTCTCTTTCTAATTCCCACAGAAATTAACCTGATTCTTAAAATGCTTATCCTTAATTGGTAGTGGACAGCCAGGCCTGGGTAGACATACTGCTTTCTAAAGATCTTAGTTTTTGTCAGTATATTTGTGGTATAGTGGTGTAGTACTAGGCTTATGTGTTCATTTTGAATAGTTACTAACTTTGCTTTTTTTCCTGTCTCCTAGTGTGCTGTGGTTTGCAGATGGACTCCTCTGCCAGGATGATATGAGATTTGCCAGAGGACGATGCATACAGGTTAGTTATTTCTACATTTGTTCTTATTCAAAGGAACGGATAGAGCACCTATAATTATGTACAGATCAGCCTTTCACTGCTGTTTGACACCAAATAATGTGCAGTGGAAAGAACATTTGCCACCTGCTCAGATGATCACAGTTATGTTTGTGTAATGTGAGGGAATTCAACATGGATGCGAACAGAGCTCTTTACGACCAAGTCCACAAGCCCACTGGTTTCCCAGAGTGGACCAAGTCGCTTGCCACCCTTTTATTACGTGTTGGCATAAGTCGAGCTGTCAGAAACGTGTTGCAGGTTTTCTTAGCTGAGTCTGGGAGCTGCAGAGACATTCAGAGGCCCAGCTGGAGTGGCGGACTTCCTCACCGTGACCCTCAGCTATGTCATGGAAAACGTACTGTGCAAACTCCGAGTTTATACTGGGAATGTCGGAGAAACTGAGGGATCTGAACGGCCTGCGTGTATGCGGGGAGGAGTTGCATTGAGGAGGGAATCAGTCTTGCATGAAGTTCTCTATTTGGGGCAAACATGCTGCTCAAACTATAAATGTTTAAAAATATAGGCCATGCTCCCTCCTGGCAGCTGCCGCGCATTTTCTGCTCCTGTCTCCAGGGTCAGCTATCAGAGTTCCTTTCTCGGAGAAACTGATTCCGGGTTCCTAACCCGCGAGCTTTTCTGTCAGCAAATACTGTGTTAAACTGTGCTGGGAAATGTGTCAAAGTGCAATGCAATTTCATGCCTGTTACCCGTTTTCCTATTGGACGGCGCGCCGCTGCTTTGCCCTAGCAACAAAAGTGGGTTATTTGCATACCCTTTCCCGATTGGCTCCCGCTCTGGCTGCGCGGCGAATCGCGCGGCATCTTCCTGGTGGTAGGCTATGCTAATGAGGCACTGTTGCTGGGGTTGAGAGCGCCGGTTGCCAGTGTGGTTGTGGTGCATTGTGACTGCCTGGTGAGAGACGGTGATAAATGAGGACTTAATGATCTGCACACTTCCCTCTCACTCGCAGACAACGTTCACGTTCTCACAAACGGCGCCAGACGCCGGGCCGGCCGCGTTTCTAACGGTTTCAACGGTCGGCCGCGGACGACGAAAGCAGGCGGCTGGTGGCGCGACTGCGCGCGGACCGCTCGCCTGCTCTCATTGTTTGTTTTGCGTGGTGTTTGTCCGCGTCCCCGCTGTGTCCTCGGCTGAAATAAAGCAGCACCCGAACGATTAACTGTCCCATTTCTCCACGAGTTAACAACGTCCAGTGTCAGTTAGTCCTGGGCGTTTGATGCTTCATAAAGGGACAGCAACAACCCCAACTTCCCCTATTCTTTATGCACTGTTGTTTTCATCTGTGTGTGTAGGCTGCTACAGTGTTTCTGTAATATACTGTATAGCTGCTGGAAGGGCGAGTGTGTTTGTGTACTTGTGAGTCCTGGATGGAGAGGAGTACAGTAGTGGAGCGACACTTGAAGGATGCATGTGTTGGGAGAATGAACACCAGCGTACTGTTGTGGAGCTCTTCAGTTCCATGGTGAACCAGCTGAGTCATAAACACACACAGCTCCAATTATACTCGCTCTCTCCCTCATATTATACAGTGGCACCAAGCTACTCTGGCAGAGCTGAGCGAGGCCGAGGGGGAGTGTGTGTGTGTGTGTGTGTGTGTGTGTGTGTGTGTGTGTGTGTGTGTGTGAGTGAGAGGGAGAGAGAGGGAGAGAGAGAGAGATGGGTGTGCTGTTGTAGGAGCTACTGTATGCCTCCATCCTGTAAGTCCTTTCATATTCACTGTAATGTCAGACTATTGATTATGCCTGCAAAATAGTTGAGGATAAATCTACTACCTTATCACTTTTAAATATGAAATAACAATAAAACACTGAATGTATAAATGTAGACAGCAGATTAGGATTGCATGATCGTGGAAATGTATTAATATTGACACATTGCTTTTTAACTGAAGACATGCACCTCAATCAGTTTATTGTTCAATAAGTTTGTTTTTGAGGAACAATAAATCCTTCTGCTTTTGAGGGACTGTAACAAGTGCTAAGAGTAATCTTGTGACAAAAGCATGATAGCACGCTGCCATTTTAGTCTGTGCTTTTTTGGATGCGCTGTAACCTGATCTGTGGTTATGAAGGCAGATTCTTCTGCTACAGAACATATTAGACGGTCCTATCTTTTGGAACATTACATAAGATGTTCAGCCATGTTCCAGTTCTTTGGTCTCTATTAAAAGCAAAGTACAGGAAAGTGAAGATGATAGCATTTTACTTGTCTACCCATCATTTTGCCTGGGCTGTATGTCTTCTGTTTGGGTAACACTGAAGATCCATATTGTGTTAAGCAGGGGATCATGACTGGAAAACTGACTCTTTCTTGCTCTGCACATTTGTCCTATTGTCCTTACTGTAAAACAGATTATGAAAGTCTTAATGGTTATCAAATCATGAAATTGTGAATAACAAGAATGGGGCTTCAACACTGGAGTTAAAAACCCTCTGTGTTAAAATGAGAATACCTCTGTTTGGTTTTAAATCTGTACTGTTGTTTATGTAGTATTTCCTATCCCCACAACAGTTGTCCATCATATAATTTATTGGGCCAGTATCACATGTTTTGTGTGCTATTGCAGGAGGAGAGACCTCAGCATGCAAACCCTCATCTGTTCGGCTTGCTCCTTCGTTTTCGTTCAATGCGGCAGATGTGCAGATGGCTGCGCAGACGCCCCATTCTCATCCGCCGTTCAGTGACGGCCACCAGCCGAGTGCTGACCCGCCGGCCCCTGTGCTGCCCTACGGCCCACAGGCCCCACAGCTCAACACCACCCAGGTACCAGCCTGGCCCATGCACACCTCCCCCTTCATCACTCTCATACACACTTGACCACAGCCACCCAGTTATGCTTTTGTCTGCCACACAGAATCCTATGGTACAGTACTTCTTTGCCGTCCAGCATGAGCCAGGTTCACTGCATTTAAACGAGTCTTCTAATTCTACACACACCCACCCTGTGAAATAACTCTCCTGTCATTCGGCACATACACAAACATATCCACAAACATAAGAAGTTCTTACAGGATGTGACCCCTCTAATTCTACACATCATACTGTTTAATCCTCCTTTTTAATTAATAGTTCATGTAGTGTTGATGAATAGGAAGTGTTGAAACTGCACTGGGAATTTGTTACTTTTAACATAACATAACTCTGAATGCAAGTTATAATAATGTGTGCGTGTGTTTGGGTGTCTGAATAGGTGACTGCTGATGTGGTGATGTTACAAAGGCGGATCCCCCAGTGTTTTCGGGATCCGGCAACCGCTCCGTTAAGAAAGCTCTCCATTGAACTGATCAAAACCTACAAACACATCAATGAGGTCAGACCGCTCTCTAGCCCTTTTCAAATGTTCATTCTACTGTTAATGTTTCTGTTTAAGCAACAACATAGCATGTCTTGAAGTGTCACTAATTCATGTATCTCTTTTCTTACTTTAGGTTTACTATGCAAAAAAGAAACGACGTCACCAACAGGGCCAAGGGGAAGACTCCAGTAATAAGAAGGAGAGGAAGATCTACAATGATGGTTATGATGACGACAACTTTGACTACATTGTTAAAAATGGCGAGAAATGGATGGATCGCTATGAAATTGATTCTTTGATAGGCAAAGGATCCTTTGGTCAGGTGAGTCTCAGCTGTCCAGCTTTCTTCATATATCACTGTTATGTCAGCATGGTTTTTGAAAAGTCAAAGATGCATGTGTATAACTGTTCTGTAAATGCTCTAAATGGACAAATGTTTCAGCACGGTCATACTGGAGCTTGAATCAGTAACTGTGGACTTGACTAATTGTGTATGTCTCCCTCTGCTGGTAGGTTGTGAAGGCCTATGACCGCCTGGAGCAGGAGTGGGTTGCCATTAAGATCATAAAGAATAAAAAGGCATTTCTGAACCAAGCACAGATCGAAGTACGGCTCCTGGAGCTCATGAACAAACATGATACGGAGATGAAGTACTACATAGGTAATGAATGCATGTGTTAAGGTTGTGATTCATTTTTAAATTCTGACAAAAGTGCAATTAGTTAAAAAAACAACTTTAGAATAAGTAAATGGGTAAGCAATATGACTACAAGCATAGTCCATTCTAATGACTAATGGTGCCCTCTAGTATTCAACATGGTAATACTTCCCAACGATGTGCATGAAATGTGTTGGTCACTCAATACAGTGTGGAAATTCTTTCATAAAGTATTAAGCAAAGTTGGCTGTAATGTAATTGTAATGTGTATCTATTCCATTGATCTAGTAAATGTGGAATTTAAACAGCTTTTCCCCCTGAAACATAATATTTCTGCCCTTAAATTTGACCTTTCCTTCACCTCCCTTGTTCTGTTTTCAGTTCACCTGAAACGTCACTTCATGTTTCGGAACCACCTGTGTCTGGTGTTTGAGATGCTGTCTTACAACCTGTACGACCTGCTGCGGAACACAAATTTCCGTGGTGTCTCCCTGAACCTGACACGGAAGTTTGCGCAGCAGCTGTGCACTGCGCTGCTTTTCCTGGCCACACCTGAACTCAGCATCATCCACTGTGACCTCAAGCCTGAGAACATTCTGCTTTGCAACCCCAAGAGATCCGCCATCAAGATTGTCGACTTTGGCAGCTCCTGCCAACTGGGACAACGGGTGCGTTGGAGTTCAGTGTATATATTTGTTGACTCCTTTTGTTTATATCTTTTGATCACTTTTTATTTGCTATGTTCATTATTTATGGCTTTGAAAAATGATCAAAACCAAAGAAGCAACACAGTGAGAGATGGGTGGATACTGACTAAGATTGTATCAGTTTTAAAAATGTACCTACGGCTTGTTACTTCCTTATTTTAATGCTTTAACAAATTTCTCTTCTCCCCCTGATGTCTACAGATATACCAGTACATCCAGAGCCGGTTCTACCGTTCCCCCGAGGTGTTGCTGGGCATGCCGTATGACCTAGCTATAGATATGTGGTCACTGGGCTGCATTCTAGTAGAGATGCACACTGGAGAGCCTCTGTTCAGCGGAGCCAATGAGGTGCAGATTATTAGTCTCTATTTATACAGTTTCTACAGAGCTGAAAGAATGAAAGTGGAAGGCTCTGTTTCTGTGGTGTATTGAAGGTTTTTTTATGTGTTTATTTTGTTGAATCATTTTACTTTTGTTATTTTGCAGGTGGACCAAATGAACAAAATAGTGGAAGTTCTGGGGGTCCCTCCCAGTCACATACTGGACCAGGCACCGAAAGCTAGGAAGTTCTTTGAGAAGATGTCTGACAGCACGTGGTGTGCAAAGAAGACCAAAGATGGAAAAAGGGTATGTGTTTTTTCTCAGTGTTGCTGAATCTCTGGACAATAGGTGCATGGTGTAAAGCTCTACTCAGACTGAGTTACTTTTGGGTGGACAGTTTGGTCTACTGTAGCGCACACATTCTTCTGTGAACACAGATTTACTCTTGCGAGTATTATTCTTTGTGTGCCATCAGTAACTTTTTGCTTCTCCACATGCAGTATAAGCCAGCGGGCTCTCGTAAGCTGCACAATATTCTGGGTGTGGAAGCAGGTGGTCCAGGTGGACGTAGAGCAGGCGAGTCTGGCCACGCCGTTGCTGACTACCTGAAGTTCAAGGACCTGATCCTGCGGATGCTGGACTATGACCCCAAGAGCCGCATTCAGCCCTACTACGCCCTGCAGCACAGCTTCTTCAAGAAGACTGCCGATGAGGGCACCAACACCAGCAGCAGTGTGTCCACCAGCCCGGCGCTAGAGCAGTCTCAGTCCTCTGGAACCACATCCAGTACTTCCTCCAGCTCAGGTTCGTCATCCACTGTGTTTATTCTTGATGTCTAAATCAGTTGCTAAGACTGCATTCAGCTGTTTTTACTATGAAGCTCTGACAGAACTGTCTTTGCTGTCTGTGACTGATTCTGGTGTACTGTCTGTCTGGTGTACTGTCTGTCTGGTGTACTGTCTGTCTGGTGTACTGTCTGTCTGGTGGTGTTGCCATTCAAAGTCTGTGTTCATCTCTGCTGTCTTTGATACAGCAAGTATTTCAAGTCCAGCACTGCTTGTGCTGTTAGTATTTTTTGCTAGTGTTTTTGCTCACAGTTCATTCAGTTAGATAAAGTCATGTAAAAATAGGACCCCTCGTGAACACCTTTGACTAACATATTTAAAAATATGGACATTACACCTAAATTTGGACAATATTAAGGTTTTGAAGGCAATATGACTGACCAAATAAAATGTAAGAAAGAAAGTAAAGAATCTTACTTGTGAGGAAAACATTAGTACACCCTCACATATATTGCCATGGTGCACCATATCAGCTGCAAATGATCAGTCTGTTGTTGGAGAGAACTTTCTTATTGGAGAATGCTTTCTTATTTAAAGTCAGACATTAGTTTGGTTTGCCCTTCATTTTTGAAGTGAGTTGGGTATCACCATAGTGAGCTTCCAAGAGCTATTTGACACCTTCATAAAGAAGGTTGTAGATGCACGAGTCTTGGATGGGATTTATAAAGTTTCCAAAACAATTTGAAATCTGACATTATAATAAAAATAATTTACAAGTTGAAAACAATTGCTAACACGGTCAGATCAGGCCATCTGAGTAAGCTCAACCAAAGAACAGGCCGCAAGATGGGTAAAGAATCTCCAGACAAACCGAAAAGGTCATGTCAGGACCTACAGGTAGCTGTTGCCACAGTTCATGTCAAATAGCAGCTTCGTTCATTAGAAAGAGAGTGTGTATGTTAGATTTTTCTATATGGTGTGCAAAGAGAACCCTGCAGATAAAAAAAAATCAAGGCAGAAAACATCTAGACCAGGGGTGTCAGAAAAGGCCCAGTATTACTGCAAGTTTTCTTTCCAGCCTAATGGAAGCATGTTAGGTATTGCTGCTGGTTGTTTAGAATAAAAACCTGCAGTCACAGTGGCCTATTTCTGACCCAGTTTGACACACCTGACCAGGACTTCTATAATAATGTGCACAGTAAGAGAATTTTGCATAGAGGAGTGGGAACATATTTCTTGCCGTCAATGACCCTGGTAGACGGTTATAGAATGCACCTAAATGACATTATTGCAGACAAAGGAGGAAATACCAGCTATTTTTTTACCCTTTGTTCCTGTTAACCTTTTTTTATTTTTTTTTTTCTTGATTTCTGCTCTGTGACCTCAGTTGTGAAGAGCACTCTACAAATTTGGTATTGGGCCAAATGAGAAATTAGAATTTCTATGGTATAAAAATTACTTTGCAAATGTTTTTAAAAGGCCTTTCTTCAGTTTCACATGGTCATGGTCAATATCAATTGTTTAAATATGTTATCGTCAAAGGTTATCCTGGGTAGATGACGGTTAGCATTGTGTAATGTGGAACACTTCTGCCCTCCACAGTGCAAAATGAGGTTTGATTTCTACCCCATAGCCCCCCAAAAAATTCTAAAGTTTAAATCACATCCTGTTGTGGATAGGACTGCCTGCCAAATATGACTGCACAATATATCGTTTCAGCATCATCATCGCATTTGTGCATATGCAATAGTCACACTGCAAGATGTGCAATGTGTTGTAAGGGGGATTAGGGAAGAAATGTAAAGCACAATTTTCTTTGACAAGGACCTCTGTGACCTCTATGTGAGGCAGATCGACCCAATATCATTTATTTTACTCCAATCTATACACAGTTGGCTTTATCATAAGTTGAATTATTGACTTTTGAAGGATTTTGTTTATTTTGGAAATATTGCAGCATATATCACAGAACAAAACGTAATGACAGGTTCCTTTTTTCCCTAATATTGTGCAGCACTACTGCTACGTGCCTTAAATGTAGATATACATTACTGTGAATGGTGGGTATCCTCCACCAAGACCCTAAAATATGTGGTGTGTTCACAGGAGGCTCTTCTGGTACGAGCACCAGTGGACGTGCCCGCTCTGATCCCACCCATCAGCACCGACTCAGTGGAGGCCATTTCAGTGCTGCAGTAGGCATGGACTGCCATAACCTTTGCCCTCAGGTACATGAACATGCAAATACAAATATTTCTGTCTGTACACTTGTGCAAAATTTAATGTGAAATAAAAGTTTTTGATGCAAAGCACTTCATGGACCAGCATTGTTACTGATGCCCGCAATCCCTTTGCTTTAGCAGGCTAAAATATCTCCACAATATGGAATTGTTAGCATCTGAAACTGATGTGTGCAGCACTGTAGTAAACCTGCAAAACATAACAGCAGGTGGTGTGTACATGTGAACATAGAGGCTTAAAGCACAGCCTGAGTGAACACTCAAATGCAGGATATTTGTGATACTGCTTTTCCACTACTATTATCTGGTTACCAGTATGGAAAACAATCACTTCAGCAGAGTAATGATCCCTCAGGCAGGCTGTGGAAAAGACCACTGGGGAAAAATAAGCTGTGCTACATAGGAGCAGTGCTTTACATCAGTGATTTATTTTGTTAGTTCTGTAAGATTCAGCTCTTTGTATGTGTGTATTTGTGTGTGTGTGTGTGTGTGTGTGTGTGTGTGTTTGTGTGTCAGGCGAGGCAGGCATTCGCCCCCGCGCTTGGCTGGGTTGGTGGAGACGGGCTTCAGCAGGCTGCTGGAGAGACTCACCCTGTCCAAGAGACCACCTTCCACGTGCCTCCCCACCAGCCAAAACCTTTGCACCCACACAGTTCCCACCACCATCACCACCACCATCACCACCACCATCACCACCCCCAGCACGGGCAGGGCCCGGCACGGCCGCGGCCCAGACTGTACTCGCCCTCGCACAGCGCCTCCACGCAGGACTCCATGGAGGTGTCTCACGGCCACCTGTCCATGACCTCCCTGTCTTCCTCGGCCTCCTCTTCATCCACGTCCTCATCGTCCACGGGGAACCACCACCAGGCCTACCAGAGCCGCCCGTTGCCGCTCAGCCTGGGCTACAGCCACCCCAGCGGAATGAGCCTTGGCCTGGGTGCCTTCTCCAACCCACGCCAGGAGACCGGCATGGCAGGACATCCCTCCTACCCGCTTGCCACAAACTCTGGCCCGGGTCACTACATAGCAGAGACTCATATGGGCCTGCATCAAGGCCTGGACCGAGAGGACTCGCCCATGGCCGGAGTGTGCGTTCAGCAGAGCTCTGTGGCCAGCTCCTGACTACGCTGAGAACGCTTTTTCCTCTGTGTGTGTGTTTTTAAAACGCTGGTGTTTTCAAAAAAAGTGCATAGAGATTAAAAGCTGCTGTAAAGAGAAGGGAGATGATGACTGACGCTGTAGCGCCTAGCCCCCCACCCCTCCCCTCCCCCTCCTGCGCCACGCGTGTTCAAACTCCCCTCTGCTCACTGCTGGAGGCCTATGTTTCAGTCAGTTACCGTTTTTTGCTTGGAACATTTTCAAATGAATTTGATTTTATTTTAAAGGAAAAGAAAATTTCATATGATTTCACCTATTCCTTTTCACTCAACTCTTTAATTGCTTATTAACATATGCACCTTCCTGACAGCCTTGAGATTAGATTTCTGTTTAAGGTCTGGGAGAAGGTCCAGTTGGTCGAGGAGACGCATTGTTTGCTCATAGTCATCGTTAATGCAGTTGCAATGCATTAAAACAACAAAACAAACCATCATCCTCAACGGTTGCTCTTTTAAACATATTTGTTTCCTTTCTTAGCAGGATCATTTTTGAAAGTTCCTTCATGTTGTGCAATTCTATTCTTTTGAATTTCGCTTTCAGAGCAGCAGCAGCATCATTAGAGAGCAGGTGTGCTGTGTAGGCCTCACCCGTAGAGGGCACAGTTTGCAAGTCTCTCCCTGTGGAAGAGAGCAGAGAGAGAAAAGTCTGTGGGCCTCTCCCATTCAGTGGTGCAGTTTGTGAGTCTCTCCCCTAGAGGGCTGCTCTGTGTGTTCCAGAGCAGCAGAAGCAGCAGTAGTGTGCTGGTGTTTAAAGTTTAGTGAGGTCTAAAGTGGGCAGTGGTGCGGGCAGGAGCCTGGTACTGGGCTGTGGTGGACAGCAAGTTTTGAAAATATGGCCTTATCACGCACTGAATGAAGAGAAGCTGGACGTTTACCCTTAAAGGAAAAAAAAGAATAGCTTTCCTGTATTTTTTAAGTCTTGAGTACACATAAGTCTTTACACATGAAAAAATAGGAACCAGAGTTTGAGAATGGTTATTTGAGGCCTTCCTTAACTAGAAATCTACTCTTGGGAGTCTTTTTGCTGGGCCTTGTGAGTTCACAGAAGTAGTATTGCAAGTCAAATAGAATCAGCTACTACTGTGTCCCTTACTATTTCTCTCTTCCCCTTGCTTTCTCTTCTTCGCTTCATTTTAATTTTGTTGTTTTCAGCATGTGGTTTTAATTTTGATCCTCTGCACATTTTTGTTGTTCTACCCTGGAAATCTTAACATGCAGAAGTTTGTGTGAATGCTTTTTCATTTGTTTTGCCTCACTGTTATGCTGTGAATTTTAGGAGAGTTTATTTTCCCTTTTGATAATTTATTGTACCAAAGCAGTTTTTTTTATAGCACATAGATGTCTGTAACCAATAATGTAGCAGTTGTGCACTTTGAAACAAGGTGTATCAGACCTTTTTTGTTTTTTTTTTATGTCAGTAAAAACAAATGGCTGTATCTATTGCTTTATTGAAACTGGAACTGTTTACCACGGCACATTTTACTGAGAGCTGGGTTACAAACAGCATTGGTTAATTTTTTTTCTTTTTTTTGATACCAGAAAACAGACAACTGAGAAAACAATGGATTTTTTTTAATATATATATTTTTTGCGTGAGTAGGTTTTAGTTTCGCTTTGCTCTAAGATGGAGGGAGGGTCGATGCCCATGCTGTTGGCTGCTCTGCAGGTTCCAGAGCTTCATGGTAAGCCACTGAAAGTCTCGACCTGGCCTTGCAGCAGAGTGTGAGAAGAAGGGGTAGCGATGCACAGCATCGCATCTCTATTTATACGGCTACTTCTTGAGGTGCCTGATTTATCTGGGTTCCACTGCCTTAAATGTTCAGCACCGCCACTCTCCTGAATGAACACTACGGCCTCCGTGTTCGGGGTTTGTGTTCAGTCCGGCCCACCAGGCTCAGACAGAAAGCCGTGGGTTCAGACGGGGGCACAGGGGGTTTGAGATGTTTAAGAACACAGCTTGTTCTGCTGATCTGTCTCTATCGCTCGCGTTCTCTTGCTTTTTTCCCTTTTGCTAACGGTATCTTCATACCTCGCTCTCTCGCCTCGCCCGTCTTGCTCGCTAGCTCACCCTCACACTTCTGCTGTCTCTCTCTCTCTCTCTCTCTCTCTCTCTCTCTCTGTCTCTCTGTCTCTCTCTCTGTCTCTCTCTCTCCCCCCTCTCCATGTGAGTATGATGATGCCTATAAATACAAGGTAAAATGGTCCTATAGGGTTTTTATTCTCGGCCAGCAGCAGAGGACAGCTAATGGGAGGAGTCCATGAAACCCAGGCTTCAGGTGTTTACTTTGTGACCCCATTTTAATAGCTGAAATAGAATTTATGTACATATTTATATTTTTTTAATAAAGGAAGTTTAGAACTCACTACTTTTTTCCTAATGGTATTTTGAGTACATTTAAGTCAGCTTGGTGACCATGCAGTGGAACTCTCTGTGGTAGTCAATGGGTATCAGTGCTTCCAGCCCAAAGTAGTTGACAATGCCAGTACAAATGCAAAACTCTAGGATTTAAAATCTAACAGGAGAGTAGATCTTCATACCTTAAATATAATAGACAGGGTATAGTGTGTGGATGTGTGTCTACAATCCGAATGATGGCAGTGTTTTCATATATTCGTATACATAAGAGATTATGTATGCCTAGTACAGGAAATATTTTTGTTGTGTTAATTTGGCACAAGCTTCAATAAATGGGTCCATGTGAAAACCGAAACGTAGGCTATTGCTGGAGGCGCGTGTCGAAGTGCACAACGGTCATTCAATACACACAGATGTACGTACACACACACACACTCATACACACAGTCTGAACCGTGCATCTTTGGTCAAAACGTCGGCTCACAACTCCGACTTCCACAACCGCAGCCCCCCTCCCCAGGATGAGCGCAGACCTCACTGCGGCTTTCCCCATACCTACCCCTTACCCACTCTGAGCCCTGACCCAGCCACCCCACCTCCAGGCCTCCACATCCACTTTAGAGTCTTCACTCCTTCTCCCTTTGGTTCCAGGACATCTGATGTGCACTGCAGAGTTAAACAGCGTGGCAGAAGGATAAGTACCTTTTATCCACAGATTGTACGATCAGGACTTTCTGTGTAAAGTAAAATGTTACTGAGAGGCAGAAATGGACAAACCCTTTGTACTATATTCAAGCGGTCTTATGTATGACATAAAAAAGTTGCTTAAATTTTGCTTGTCTCTTCGTTTTTCTATTCTGCCCAGTTCATAAAGAAACCTTAGCTGTCTTTGTATCTCTAATGGCTCCAAAGACAAATGCCTGAGCGGATCAGGTGTGACTTGCACTTTTGGTATGGATGTGAAAAAGGTGAACTGGTCGTAGATCACCATTGAAAGAAGTACCATGCCAAGCTTCCACTTGTACATAAATATAGCTGCAAGCAGCAATTATTGGGGCCCAAGCAATTATTAACCCAATGAGGCCCAATATGTCAGTAAATGACCCTTTCTGTGGCCACTTATAGTCAGGTGACAAAGGAGACCCCATGAAAACAATTAAGCATATAGATATTTGATTTTCATTTTAACTATATTGAGAGATTGAGGTTATGTAACTACACACATACAACAAATGAAATTGAAATGTCAATTTGTAAAATGTAATTAATAGAAATATTTTCTTGTGAGGAAAATGTTAGGACACCCCACCTTCATTGGAGCAGCACATCAACTGCAAATTGTTAGACCATCATTAAAGAAGCCTGTCTAATTTAAACCTCAGACATTAGTTTGGTTTGATCTTGAAGTGAGAGGTGTGGCTTTCAAAAAGGTAAATGAGATGAATCTGGGAAGGGACTTTGCTGTTCCACTTTCTTGAAAATTTACAAGTGAAACAATGCAAATTTAGCTCAAGAGCAGACTGCAAGATGACATCACGGGACCTTCACGGGACCTTCAGAGAAAGTGAAGTATCTACCATCAGAGAAAGACCAAACATGTTTGATGGGAGGTGTGCAAGCAGGTAACCCTTACTATCAAAAGCAAATGCAAACAAACATCAAGGCAAGACTAAAGTTATCCAGAAGGCATCTAGACAAAGAGTAGAAACAATGTGCTTTGGTCAGATGAATCCAAAGTTGGAAATGAGACATTCATGTGAAATACACAAGGGTTTTGGGGGAAAAAGAAATCATGAAGTGTCACAGATTTACGAGTTCGAAAGTACTTGAAGGCTATGGTCTACAGAGAGGAAGGGATTGCCAAAACATCCCTCAGTGGCAGTTAGAGCTGAGGTTGGGATTGAATCCTGCACTTTATATCCAAAATGTTTTAAGGTAGAAGCAAAGAAAGTATAAATATAATATCAAAAATGAACCAAGCCCCATTTTTGGCATGTAGGTCTAAACCTTGAATTATATTTATTATTAAAATTCATTCAACATATTTCATCAGTATTTTTGCATTTTGTCGTACATGCAGTTTTTTTTTTTTGTTATAGCGCCTACTATTGACTAATTTACACAATCTCCTGAAAAATCATGAAATACCTTTGACTAATACAAGTTAATTTATTTCACATACTGTATCTTGCCAATTATGATAAATGAGTTGTAGGTGGAGCTATAAGGTTGCAGTGAGGGGGTGTCTGCAGAATTCTTTAAGGATTAAAGTGAAGAAAACTATTTCTTCACTATTTCTTTTGTTTATGTTTCATGGTTCATAAGCAAAAACAAAAAACTGAAGCTCTATAGCACCACCATTAGGCCAATTGGAACTTTTCTTACTTTGTCATTGTGGGGTATTGTGTGTAGAATTTTGATGGACAAAATAATAATTTAATCCATTTTGGAATAATGCTGTTATATAACAAAATGTACAAAATAGTAAAGTGCTGTGAATTAATTTCCATAATGAGAAACCAAGTGGATAGCGCTGTTGCCTCACAGCAACAAGGACCTGGGTTTGATCCCCTGGTGTGACCTGGGAAGTTTCTGTGTGCAGTTTGCATGTTGTTTGTGTGGGTTTCCTCCGGGTACTCCGGTTTCCCCCAAAGACATGCATGGTAGGTGAATTGGTGACTCTAAAGTGGCCCTTAGTGCGACCCCTGTCTAGGGTTGTTTTGCGCTCAGAGTTACCGGCTCACCCGTGACCCTATTCAGGAATAAGTGGTTCAGAAAATGGATGGAGAAACCAAGACTAAGAATGCTTCCTCAGAATCATGTCATACATAAGCTTATAAAGTTTGGTGAGAATTGAAGATACCTTTCTTGATTTATTTCTAGATAATTCTGTATCTTTTATGCTTGTTTTGACCAGGGAAACAAGGTGATCTTTTCTGAAACAGATCCTTTGCACCAAGATCACTCACTTACATTCTCCACAATAGATGTTTGTTGCATACAGAGCAGGGTGAATGCATGGAAAGCAGATGGCCCTGATGGGGTTCCTTGCAGGGTACTGAGAGCTCTCAGGTGTTTTTGCACATATTTTTAACCTGGCCCAAGCAACTGTCCCAAACATCTTCAAGACTGTCATTGTTCTGAAAGTGCTAAAACATTTGACTGCTTCAACCCTGAACAATTTACGACCTGTCGCACCCACCCCAATCATCTCCAAATGCTTTGAAAGACTAATTCTTTCTCACTTCAAATCCTGCCTGCCTGTCACACTGGACCTACATCAGCTCACCTACCACAGCAACAGGTCAACTGAGGTTGCCATTTTCACAACACTCCATACCTCACTGACCCATCTGGGTTGTCAAAACTCCTGTGTTAGAATGCTGTTAATTGACTTTAGTTCAGCATTCAACAGGGTGATGCCCTCCAAGCTGATCTTCCTGCTAATAGACTTCAGTCTTTTAAGTTAGACAACCTCTCCTGCTCCTCCATCGCACTGAATTGCAGCCTTCCACAAGCTTGTGTTTTGAGTCCAATCCTGTACTCTCTGTTCACCCATGACTGTGTTCCTCTTTATGGTTCCAATGACATAATCAAAGACTGATCAGAGACAACAATGACATGGCCTACAGGGATGAGATGCATCTGGTTGCATAGTGTGCCAACAACAACCTGCGGGTTAACACCCAGAAAACCCAAATGTTGGTCAAATGATAAATCTTAATCAATTATGACACCAAGATTTTTTTTATTTAAGATTTTTTGCTGCTGAACCAGATTTAACATTAAGTCTGATATTTTATTTCTTGCAATTTTAGGACCCAAAAGGAGAACCTCTGTTGTGTCACTTTTTAGAAGGAGGAAGTTACACAACATCCAAGATTTGACATCTTTTATACAGTGCACCATTTTCTTTAATCTGTGCTTATCATCAGGTTTAGCTGATATATATAGTTGAGTATCATGTGTGTAACAGTGAAGGTTAATGCCTTGTCTGTTTATAATTGTGCCTAGGGGAAGCATGGGTCCATCCCTCCTCCCATCTGGCAGGCATTACAGGAGCCTCCGCTCCCACACCAGCAGACTCAGACACTGTGACTCTGCTGAACCATGTAATTAATTAACAAGAACACTGTGACTGCATCCTTACACCCTCTGCACTGTTTTTGTACTTTATGTATCATAATGTACTTCATTTATATCTGCCTTACTCACTGCAGCACTAGCATGGATACTAATGCACTTTATGTAAATAATACTATTTATTGCACTTCTGGTTTGAACTGCATTTCATTGGCTCTGTACCTGTATTCTTCACAATGACAAATCTAATCTAATCTAGTCTAACTGCCAGACTCCTGTGATACCTATATTGTTGGGGTATCATGAAATATCTTGGACTAGTACACATTAAATCAGAAGTTGGTGGTGCTATACAGTTGCAGTGACTTTTTTTCTTCTTCCAGAATTCTTCAAGGATTAAGGTGAAGAAAACTATTTCTGTTTGTCTCATGGTTCAGGAGATCTTTGCAAATATGCAAACTGATGCTCTGTAGCACCACAATTGGTGTAATTTCTGTTGTAAGGCAAGATGATGGCTTACAATTTCTTCATGTTTTATTATAATAATAATAATAATAATAATAATAATAATAACAATAATAATAATAACAATAATAATAATAATAAGAAGAAGAAGAAGAAGAAGAAGAAGAAGAAGAAGGAGAAGAAGAAGAACAACAACAATAACAAAAAGAAAAAGAAAATGTGAGCAAATACAATATAGTTGCACCCAGAAGCAAGTGTCAGATTGCAGTGCTATTCATCCATCCATCCATTTTCTATACCACTTATTCCTGATAAGGATTCACCAGTTCACCTACCACACATGTCTTTGGACTGTGGGGGAAACCAGAGTACCTGGTGGAAACCCATACAAACACAGGGAGAACATGCACAACTCCACAAAGAAATTTCCCAGGTCGCCCCACCCGGGGATCAAACCCCGGTCCTTCTTCATGTGAGGCAACAGCGCCATCGTGCCACCCCAGTGCTATTCAGAAAGATGATAAAGGTTACCATGAGCAATAAATGGTTAAAACTTTAGATTAAAATGGGCAATATTTATTGAGCTACACATACATAAGTAGTGTCTCAGTATTGAGTGTGATGCAACATGCAAGACATTTTGGCATGGAGTTTTAGAGGATCCCAATGGTGTCCTGCAATAATCTATCCCATGCAGCTTGAATATTATCATTCAGTTCATGCAGATTTTTTGGTAGAAGTGGAGTGTAGATGGCACATCCAATAGCATCCCAGACATTTTAAATTGGGGATAGGACTGGTGATGTGACTTGCCATGGCATAGTATCTGTGTCAGCAGCAGTGACAGCAGCAGCATGTGAAAGGGACACTGTCCTATTAAACAGTGTCTACACACATGGATTCACTGGTCATCTCCAAGACTAAAGCAGGACTTTAATTTTTATTCATTTTGTTTACGAGTGTACACACACACACACAACCACCCACCCACACAAACACAAACAAATGTCCAGATGTTTTTGTAATGAATGCTTTAATTTACTTTACTTTGCACCACACACAACTTGTTTAGTCCTTGTAGAAAAGTACTGCCAAAAGATTAAGACTCTGTGCTGAGTGTGTTTTGCTGCCTATTAATACGTTTTTAAATCTACAAAAAAGCAGTAAGTACCTGTTTCATTATGACTGGTGTGAGTTTTTTGCTTGCTCAGAGTGTGGCATGTTTAGTTGAAACACAGTTTCCACACCAGTGATAATGATAGTGTTTGTGCTAAGTTTTAGATAATAGCTCTCTGTTGGAAAAAGTGGACAATAGAGACAACAGCTAAGGCTAAGGCCAAAGCTAACCTACACAAACACCACTCCCCACCTACTCATGTGTCACAGGTTTCCCCCTGCTCAGCGAAGCACCCAGTCAGGAGCCATTTAAAAGAAATCTGTTTATAGGAGATTCTATTGTCCAACATGTGAAACTAGTTACTTCTCTAGGGACACCAGTAGTCACAGTTAGCGGTTCATCTGGAGCCAAGGCACTGGACATTAGTGGCCAACTTAAGCTGGCAAATAGTTTCTATTCAAGGTTATTCATCCATGTAGGGGCCAACAATAGTCTGCGGCAGATTGAAGTGGCTAAGCAAATATTAAAGAGGTGAATAAACTGGCCCAGATTCTGTCCCATACTGTAATTTGCTCTGGCCCCATCCCATAACAGTGTGGCAGATTGTGGAAAATTTGAGGGCAAACCTGGTCCTATAGGTAGGGAGGATGTCCTCCACATGCATTTGGGTGCTGCCTTACTTTTGTGTGGCATAGCCTATAGTCTGTTAGTTAAAGGCAATGTTGCTCATAGACCCACTGTTCTGCACAAAAAGGAATTTGTTGTTTGCATTTAACCCATCCACACACAGTGAATTCACAAACTAGGACTGCCCAGAGCAGTGGGTCGAAATTATAAGTGATCAGAAGCTCAATGATTTATGCCTCAGTGAAACTTGGATTAGACCTGATGAATACCTGGCACTAAATTAAGTCACCCCTGAAGGTTATAATTATGTGCACAGCATGAGACTATCAGGCAGAGGAGGTTGCATCTGTATAATTTAGCAAAATATTTTTTATATGAATCAGAAACATAAACACCTTCAGTTCCTTTGATATTCTGTCTTTTAATGTACTTAACATTTATAGACCACCAGTTTTTAAAAGAATTTGGTGACTGTGCACCAGACGTAGCAGTAACAACTTTATCCCCTTGCTGTTGTATGAAGCGTTTAATAAGATCATCTATAGCCCAACAAATTATTGAAGACCTCCCAGATTTATTGACCCCAGGTTACTGTCCATCAAATGCAGATGTTTGCAGAATAATGACAAACAACCAAGCTGGAAGTATTTCACACATCTTGGAAGGACAGCCTTATTGTGTATAGAAGGGCTCTCACTAGAGCTTGCTTGGATTATTTATCCTTGCTGATTAAAAAACAAAGCAAAACCAAACAAACAAACAAAAAAAAAATCCAGAGTACTCTTCAGTGAGATCTCTAAACCTACGAACATTCAGGCAGGTACACCACCTCAGATTCCATTGAATTTCATAGGTAAGAACTTTATGGACTCTTTCAATCATAATATAAAAAAATATTCAGAACATTTAACCAATAATAATAATTTCAAACAGTTTGTCATCTGGTGTGGCTGATAAAGAGCAAAACCCACCTCCACAGTTAGAGAAAATTAGAGAAAATTATTTATTCCAAAATCTGCCACCTACTCTCTAGATGCAATCCCATCAAATGTACGTAAAGAAGTGCTACCAGCTATAATTAAACCTCTCTTAGATAGAGTAATATCTAACCTAATTCTAACTTACCATTTATAAATAAGATCTTAGAAAAAGCTGTGGCCCAACAACTCAAATATATGAAAAATCCCAATCTGGTTTCAGGCCTCATCATAGCACTGAGACTGAGCTGTAGTTAGGATTACAAATGATCATCATCTTGCCTCTGATCAAGGCTGTGTGTCCCTGCTTGTGCTGCTTGACTTAAGTGCATTTTTTTGATACACTAAATCAGACTATTCTCCAAGAAAGATTAAGAAATGTGGTCAGAATCACAGGGACAGCCTTTTGAGTTTCAGATCTTACTTAACCAATCAGTTTCAGTTTGTAAAGGTAAATGGTGATCTTCCAATGTCACTAAAATGAGATATAGAATCCCACAAGGCTCTATTTTTGGACCATTACTGTTTACATTTTACATGCTTCCAGGAGTAAACAGACATGGCATTAATGTCCATGCAGATGATACTGAACTTACATATCAGCCAAACCTAGATTAAAGAAAATGGAATACTATAAAAAATGTAAAATCTTGGACATTGCCTAACTTCCTTCTTTTAAATAGTGACAAAATGGACATTCTCCTTTTGGGTCCTAAAACTGCAAGAAATAATAGACCAGATTTAATGTTAAATGTTAAATTTGGCTGATTTTTGTTATAACTGGTTCAGCAGCAGAATTCCTTTGTGTCATAATTGATTCAATTTATAATTTGACCAACACAAAGTTCTAGTAATATTACTAGAATAGCTTTTCTTCATCTTCAAGTTAAGAAATTCCCTATCCATGCACAATGCTGAAAAACTAGTGCATTACCTCAAAGTTAGATTACTGTAATATACTTTTGTCAGGAAGTTAAAAATGCTGCAGACAGGGTGCTAACTAAAACTAAAAAAAAACCTAAAAAAACTAAAGAAAATTTTACCATATCAGTCTAATCTTATCAGCACTGCACTGGCTTCTGGTCAAATTCTGTAATTATTATAGAATTCTCTTACTTGCATATAAAGCCCTGCACAGGCTTGCTCCTGAGTACCTGCTAGATCTAATTTCCCATTATGAGCCATCATGATCACTCAGGTCACAGGGAACTGGCTTCCTACTAGTTCCCAGAATTCAGAAGGCTTCAGCAGGGGGAAGAGCATTTTCTTACTAGTTAGGCTGTTATAGTCCAATCTAGACTCCTAGACTCCTGCTCACTGACCCTCAACACTGGAACCCTTCAGGGCAACACTGGAACCCCTCCAGTGTCATCATTAAATTCAGGATGCAGGAGAGGGAGAACTACACGGTCTCTGCCAATAGCAGACATGTTGTGGCCCAGTGTCCCCTTATCAACTCTGTATGAGTAGATTGACTAGAGGAGGAAGGGTTCTCCCTTGTAAGCCTGGATCCTCAACTTCATATTTTTGATTTCTGTAAAGCTGCTCTGTGAAACATGAGTTGTAAAAAGTGCTATAGAAATAAATGTTGATTTGATAAATATGAACCTATTAGCACCATGAATAATGCCTGGTATGTGCTAGAGGGGAATAAAGTACCTCTTCCTTGAGCTTTGGAGCAGTGGAACAGTGTTCTCTGCAATTATGGAGTTCCTTTCCATACTTTTGGGAATAGTTGGGGATCAGCTGGTATACAGTTGAAACCAGAAGTTTACATACACTATATAAAAAGACACATGTGCATGTTTTTTCTCACTGTCTCACATGAAATCCGAATAAACAAAATTATTCTATGTGCTAACTGCCAGAATAATGAAAGAGATCATTTATGGCAATTTTACTTTTTTCAAAATTACTTTCTTCAAAGTCAAAAGTTTAAATACATTTCATTAGTATTTGGTACTGTTGCCCTTAAACTGTATGACTTGGGTCAAACGTATAGGATATCCTTCCGCAAGCTTCTCACAATAGTTGGCAGGAATTTTGGCCCATTCCTCCTGACAGAACTGGTGTAACTGAGCCATGATTGTAGGCCTCCTTGCTCGCACCTGCCTTTTCAGATTTAGCTTTTCAGCTTTTCTATAGGATTGAGAGCTTTGTGATGGCCACTCCAAAACATTGACTTTGTTATCCTTCAGCCACTTTGTAACTAGTTTGGCAGTATGCCTCGAGTCATTGTCCATTTGGAAGACCCATTTGCGACCAAGTTTTAACTTCCTGGCTGATGTCTTGAGATGTTGCTTCAGTATTTCCTCATAATGTTCTTTCCTCATGATGCCATCTATTTTGTGAAGTGCACCAGTCCCTCCTGCAGCAAAACAACCCCACAACATGATGCTGCCACCCCCATGTTTCACAGTTGGGATGGTGTTCTCAGGCATGCAAACTTCCCCCTTTTTCCTCCAAACATAACGATGGTCATTATGTTCAAGTTTAGTTTCGTCAGACCACAGGACATGTCTCCAAAAATTAAAGTCTTTGTCCCTGTGTGCATTTGCAAACATTAATCTGGCTTTTTTTATGTTTCTTTTGGAGTAATGGCTTCTTCCTGGTAGAGTAGCCTTTCAGCCCATGTCGATACAGTACTCGTTTCACTGTGGATAATGACACACTCCTACCAGCTTCAGCCAGCATCTTCACAAGGTCTTTTGCTTTTTTTCTTGGGTTGATGTGCAGATTTTGGACCAAAGCACGTTCATCTCTGGGACACAGAACCCGTCTGCTTCCTGAGCGGTATGATGGCTGGACATTCCCATCTTGTTTGTACTTGCATATAATTGTTTGTACAGATGAGCGAGGGACCTTTAGGCATCTGGAAATTGTAACCAAGGATGAACCAGACTTGTGCAAGTCCACAATTCTCTTCCTGATATCTTGGCAGATTTCTTTTGACTTTCCCATGATGTTACACAAAGAAGCAGTGTTTCAGGTGTGCCTTAAAATACATCCACAGCTGTGTCTCTCCTCTTAACTCAGATGTTGCCAATAAACCTATCAGAAGCTCCCAAAGACATGACATCATCATATGAGCTGTCCCAAATTGTTTAAAGGCATAGTAATCTTAGTGTATTTAAACTTTTGACTTTGAAGAAAGTAATAAAAATTGCCTGGCAGTTAAAACATGGAATAATTTTGGTAATCCTAATTGAATTTATTGAGTTTATTCTGATTTCATGTGAGACAGTGAGAAAAAACATACACGTGTCTTTTTATATAGTGTATGTAAACTTCTGGTTTCAACTGTATATATATATATATATATATATATATATATATATATATTGCCCTATCCCCTGCCTCCTCTATTGTTACACCAACCATCTCCATACCTTCACTACATCCATAAACCTTCCCTGAGGTATTCCTCTTCGTCTTCTGTCCAGCAGCTCCATCTCCAACATTCTTTGTCCTATATATCCACTATTCCTCCTTAACACATGTCCAAACCATCTCGACCTGGCCTCTGTAGTTTTGTCTCCAAACTGCTCACCTTCACTGTCCCTCTGATCTGTTTATTTCTAATCTTGTCCATCCTTGTCACTCCCAACAAAAATCTCAGCATCTTCATACCTGCCACCTCCAGCTCAGCCTCCGGTCTTACATAGCCACAGTCTCCAAACCATACATCATAGCAGTTCTCACTACTGTCTTGTAAACCTTCCCTTTCACTCCTGCTGCTATCCTTCTGTCTCACATCAGCCCTAACACCCATCTCCACCCACTCCATCCTGCCTGCACCCTCTTCACCTCATTCACCTCATTTCTGTACTGTCCATTGCTCTGGATGGTTGGCCCAAGATATCTGAAGTCATCCACCTTTACCACCAGGACCTTCATTCCTCTCCTCTCCAGTGCAAACCTCCATCTCTCCAGGTTCTATTCCACCTGCTCTCTACTCTCACCACAGATTACAATGTCATCTGCAAAGATCATGGTCCATGGAGCCTCCTGCCTGACCTCATCTGTCAACCTGTCCATCACCATTGCAAACAAGAAGGGGCTCAAAGCTGATCCCTGATGTAACCCTACCTTCACCTTGAAACCATGTCACTCCAACTGCAACCCTCACCACTGTCTCACTATCCTTATACATGTCCTGCACCATGCTCACATGCCTTTCAGCCACACCTGACTTCCTCATACAGTACCACAGTTCCTCTCTTAGCACTCTATCATATGCCTTCTCTATATCCACAAAGACACAATGTAGCTCCTTCTGACCTTCTCTGTATTTCTCTACCAACACTCTCAACGCAAAAAATGCAACTGCTGCTCTCTGATCTGAATCTCTCGCCTTAGCCTTGCTTCAGCAACTCTTTACCATACCTTCATGGTGTAGCTCATCAACTTTATACCCCTGTAGTGGCTGTAGCTCATCTCATCACCATTGTTCTTAAAAATGGAGACCAGTACACTGCTACTCCACTCATCAGGCATCCTCTCACGCCTTTTAATCCTTTTATTAAATAACCTGGTCAAAAAGTCCACTGCATTCTCTCCTAAACATCTCCATACCTCCATAGGTATGTCATCTGGACCAACTGCCTTTCCATTCTCCATTCTTTTTAAAGCTGCCCTCACTTCCACCTTACTAATTCTCTGCATTTCCTGATTCAATATCTCTCCCCCCATTGTCCTCCTCTCTCTCTCTCATTTTCCTCATGCATTAGTTCTTCAAAGTACTCCTTCCATCTACTCAACAATCTCTGTTCACTCATTAGTATATTTCCCTCTCTATCCTTTATCAGCCTAACCTGTTGTACATGCTTTCCATCTCTCTGTTCAGCCAAATGATACAAGTCCTTTATTCATTCTTTACTGTCCAGCCTCTCATACAACTCATTGTAGGCCTGAGCCTTTGCCACCATACTTTTTGCTATGCAACTAGCCTCACAGTAATCCTGTCTACTTCATTCATCTCTCTGGTTATCCCACTTTTTCTTAGCTGCCTCCTTCTTCTGAATACTCTCCTGGACTTCCTCATTCCACCACCAACTTTCCGTGTCTTCTTTCCTCTGACCAGATGAAACAGCCAACACATTCTTGCCAGTTTCTCTCACCACCTTAGTTGTACTTTCACAGTCCTCAGGTAGCTCCTGACTGCCCCCAAGGGCCTGTTGCAATTTTTCCCTGAACTGCCTGCAACCATCTTCCTTCATTGTCTTCCACCATCTAATCTTTGGCTCTGTCTCTTCTCTTCTTTGTTTCTAATCTCATTTTACA
Source organism: Acestrorhynchus altus (assembly GCA_034509495.1). Classification (NCBI taxonomy): domain Eukaryota; kingdom Metazoa; phylum Chordata; class Actinopteri; order Characiformes; family Acestrorhynchidae; genus Acestrorhynchus; species Acestrorhynchus altus. Next base: position 12,162,677 of record CM067519.1, read on the forward strand.
GACAACCACCCTATGCCGCTTTCCTACACTTTCCTCTGGCACCACTTTATAATCTCCAATCTCTTTTAGGTATAATCCACCTGTGTGCACCTCCCTCCACTCTTGTCTGTCACCCTGTGTTCTTCACTTTTCTGAAAATATATGTTCACCACAGCCATTTCCATTCTCTTTGCAAAATCTACACTATCTGAACTTCTGCATTTCTGTCTTTCACACCATACATACCCAGCACCTCTTCATCCCCTCTGTTCCCTTCACCAACATGTCCATTGACGTCTGCACCAATCACCAATCTCTCCTCTCTAGGGACACCTTCTACCACTTCATCCATCATACTCCAATATTTCTCTTTCTCCTCTAACTGACAACCAACCTGTGGTGCATATGAATGGACAACATTCAAAACTACACCATCAAATTCCAACTTCAAGCTCATGATCCTTTCTCACACTCTCTTTACATCCAGAACAGTTTTCACATACTTTAGGTTCCTTTAGGATGATACCTACTTCATTTCTCTTCCTATCTACACCATGATAGAACAGTTTGGAATCCCTACTCTAGCCTTCACACTCCTGCCTTTCCTTCTCTCTCGCTGCCTTCTAACCCGTCTTCCTCCTCTCCTCTTCAATGGTCTTCAAACTACAGTAGTCCAATTTCCACCAGTACCCTGCACATCAACAGCACCGGAGGTGGTTGTTGTTAACCCAGGCCTCGACCGATCCAGTATGGCAGTCATATTTGTGATCTGCATTTTCAAAATAATTTGCTTTTTTTTTTTTTTACATTAAATAAGTATTATAGTAGTGAAAAAATAAAACAGAACTTAACATTTTTTACAGAAACCTTTGTTTCCAGAGGTCAGATGTTTTCTTGGTAATCTTTGAGACTATGGTTCCTATATTCTATATTCTGGTCATTGACCAGGTCCTCCCATGTAGTTCTGGGCTTATACCTTTTTTAGAATCATCCTTACTCCACTAGGTGAGATCTTGATTTTTTACTAGATTTTTTAAACTAGATTTTTTAGATTCTGTCTCTCACGATTTCAGTATACTTATAATAAAAATCTCATAACAGATTTCTCCATTATTTGTAGGTTGGAAAACTTAAACTTAATATCAACAGTATATCAAATACTTACAAATTTAATTTGAGGACAACCATTTCTGTAGCACTCCCCTAATCAGGCATGTATGGTACAATGGCCAGACAGAAGCCACTTTTCAGTAATAGGCACATGGCAGCCCACCTGGAGTTTGCTAAAAGGCACCTAAAGGACTCTCAGACCATGAGAAACAAAAAGATTAAACTTTCTGGACTGAATGACAAGTATCATGTCTGGAGAAAACCAGGTACTGCTCATGACAAAATCAATATCCTGTGGAGATGTTTATCTGTAGCAGGAAGTGGAAGACTAGTCAATGTCAAGGGAAAAATGAGTGCAGTAAGGTACAAAGAGAAATCCTTTATGATAATCTGCTCTAGAGTGCTCTGCACCTCAGAATGGGATGAAGATTTATATTCCAACAGGACAACAACCCTGCCAAGGTAACACAGGAGTGGCTTTGAGACAACTCTGTAAATGTCCTCGAGTGTTCCAGCCAGAGGCCAGACTTGAACCCAATTTAACATATCTAGATATATCTAAAAAGGACTGTGCACTGATGCTACCTATCCAATCTTATGGAGTTTGAGAGGTTCTGCAAAGAAGAATGGGAAAAAATTCCCCAAAACAGTTGTTCCAAGCCTATAGCATCATACTCAAAAAGACTTGAGGCTGTAATTACTGCCTAATGTGCTTCAACTAAGTATTGAACAAAGGCTTTCTATGTACGTTATGTTTTTGTGTTTTATTTTTTTTTATGTTTGTAAAGGTTTCAATCAAAATTTTCTCACTTTGTTATCATGGGGTATTGTGTGTAGAACTTTGTGGGACAAAATGAATTGCAGAATTGTGCTGTGAATACGGGTGCACCATATATACATATCACATTTAGAATTATGTAAAACAACAAATTGACATTAATACACTATACAATTATCATATGTTGCATGAGAAAATGTAAAAGTGGCAAAAGTGCGTGAACCTTAACAGATTCCCAGATGATCTGAAGGTGAAATTCAGGCAGGCAGACTATCAGGTGTGAGTGGGCACCCTGTAATATTTAAAGAACAGGAATCTATCAACGTCTGATCTTTGTGGATATATGGCACAAACAAAGAAGCTTTCTAAGCAGCTCAGAAGAGTTGCTGATGCTCAACAGGTTGTAAAAGGTTATAGAAACATCTACAAAGAGTTTGTACTACACCAATCCACCCAGACAGATTGTATACAAATGGAGGGCATTCAAGACCATTATTTCCCTCCAAACCAACAAACATCTTGTCAAGAGCTAGCCATATAATAGCCTGTGTGGCTACAAAGGGACACAAGTTAACTTCTAAGCAAATAAAGACCTTTCTCACACTGGCTTATGTGAATGCACATGAGTCCACAATCAGGAGAACACTGAACAATAGTGGTGTGTCGGGCAGGGTTACATGGAGAAAGCCATTGCTTTCAATAAAGAACATTGCTGCTCTGCACTTTGCTAAGGATTACATGGAAAAGCCTGAAACACAAAGGAACAATGGATTTGAAGGAGAAGTGTTGGGAGAAAGGAAAGTACTGCATTCCAGTATAAAAAACTTATCCCATCAATGAAACACAGTGGTGATTCTATTATGACTTTGCTGCATTTGTGCCAGGAAGGCATGCCATCACTGAAGGAGTCTGTCAGGAGATCTGTCTGTAGAAACCTGAATCAGGTTTTAAAGGTAATTGCTTAGAGGATCACGGGTTCAAATCCCGGGGCATTTTGCTTGCCATTGACAGCAAAATTGGCTATGCTTTCTCTGGGTAGACTGATGCTGTTGGCACAGGCATTTGTTGGCCATTGTATCGGAGCTGGGGGCCGATGCTTTCTTCCAAGCTTGTTGACTGTCCAGCAGCGATGTAATGGTGGGATTTTGAAAAGAGCCGTGGTTGACTTCAGATGTATCAGAAGAGGCATGTGCTTGTCTTCACCCTCCTGGTGTCGGGAGTGTTGTATGTGATACGAGGAGAGTCCTAATGGGGTTTGGTAATTGGCATTTCAAAACTGGGATGAAAATTGAAAAAAATAAAAGAAACAAAATACAGACATTCACAGAAAAGAAAAATATAAAGTTATATATAGTTAATATTTATGGGTTTTGAATAGTTTTCAAATGAAGTTTGAAGTAGAAGGCTGAACTGCATGTAACAGTCAAGCCAAGACTGTAACTGCTTTGAAAGGGCAACACATTTGTCAAGGCATTATATCACACACAAAATATGAATTGCTTTTCATGATCAAATATGTATCTTATGGCTAAAACAGAAAAGCAATATCTCAGTATGTGTGGATCCTGGTACATTGACATCTCTGTAATGACAGAAAACTGACCTATTCAAGGTGTACAGTTTACACTCTACTCAGTTTAGCTGCAGGGTGTCTTACAGGTCTGCTTTCATTCATAATGAAGGTCTCCTGTGTGACATGCTTCCCCACCAGTATAGGCTACTCTTTACATTGCCTTTTGTAAGGGATTAGTCTACAGGGAGAACATTAAAGGAGGCAGTCGTCTCTGTTTCATTAGTGCTGCTGCTGTTTGGCTGCCATGCTATCAATGGTTGTTTCAGGGCTTCAGCAGGATCTGAGTGAACCTTCATGTAGATTAATGGGAGTTTATCTTCACAGCAGGAAGTGCAGTAAAACACAAGAAGAAAATAGGCCACAGACAGCTAGCAAAATTACAGTCTGCCCACAATGAGATATCTTCATCAGTGAAATCTGTTCGAGGTTATTGTTTTGGTGCTCACTGTAGGCTGTGTGTGGGTGTCTGTACCTGCCATTCATTTCACTGATGATTCAAAGAGCTGAAAAAAATAATGACACATTATTTCTCCTCTGTGTCCTCTGAAGTGTCACATAATGTTTGCTCAAAGCAGGGGTGAATGTAAGTATTTTCAGATACCACTTTTATTTATGATGATAAACTTGCCTTTTAAATGTGATTTTAGTCAGGTGATTATTAAGTGACCCTTATCCTTCATATTTATGTGTTTTGTATTTTTCCAGAGGTCCACTTGCATCTTTTGTGCAAGATCAAAACATGTTCTTATTCTTTTCAACACAACCATGTTTATTCAGAAATGTAACTTTGACTTTGATGTATAAATATTCAGTGGCACCAAAGCACAGGATGAAACATGCATAGATTCAAATTAATTAAGATTTTGTGTAGTACATACACTATATGGACAAAAGTATTGGAACACCTGCTCATTCATTGTGTTTTCTGAAATCAATGGTATTAAAAAGAGTTTATCCTACTTTTGCTGGAGTAACTGTCTCTATTGTCCAGGAAAAGCTTTCTACTGGATTTTGAAGCATTGCTGTAGTCTTTTTGCCAGTCTGAGTTTGAGCTCCCGATCTGCAGACACTGGCACAAGAAAGGTCTTGATCACATATCAACCTGTATTCCAATAACTTGCAGAGTCTGCCAGAAGTATCTGTACTTTTCGAGTATGTCTGTCACTGAATACTTTTTACTTCTACTCTCCACGTTTCATCTGTGTATTTAACTCTCTACATGTTTAAAATAGCTGTTACTTTAACCGTTACAATCCGAGATCTGCATTTTGCAGGCAGTTACAGGCTGGTTTTATAAGCTTCATATCTAAATATCAGACATGATACACATATCGTAACAAACTACAAGATATACACTATCTAACCATGGCCTCATCATTGTCTGATGAGATATCAGTGAGTAATCCAGCTCAGATGACTGCTAAAATTCACTTGTTTCCAAACAAATTAAATTCCAGTTCAAATGCCAAAAAAGCCTTCCAGTGCCTGGTTACTGCTCTGTCCACATATACATGGTCAACCTGCATGCAGACTCTGACTGATCAGTGAGAGGGGGTGTTGCTAATGACAACACTGAACCAGACATAGGGTTAAAAAGGAAAATGAGAGGGAAGGGGCTGTGTGCCCTCTTTTTGCTCACATAGTATTCAAATTTCAGAATAAAATTATTGAGAAAGGCTGTTATTTTATTTGGACCACTGTCAAGTACTTTGAAGAATGTATTATAAATATCCTTGTCAATCTAATCATTAAAAACTCAATCACTTTCAATTTCTTCCACTTTCAGCACTAAAACCTCAGAGTGTTTTAGTCCTTATAAGCAATAAGACACATAAATAAAACAAAACAACAAAAACAAACAAACAAAAAAACTCCAGGACTAAATTGGGCATGTGAATCTGGATCTGTAAAAGAATTGGTATATGTGAAACTTAAAAACACCCTCCATAGATCATGTTTATTCAGTTTGGCTGTTTATTGGGTGAATGAGGACAAATCTGTGTTTATCATCATATTTAACACAACACCTGAATGTGTCCTTTATGTCAGGATTTCTCAACCTTATCCATGTCATGGCCCAACTGTTCATAAAGAAAAGATAATGGCCCAGAAGCAAAACATTAATATAAATGTTTTTTATTTCATGCAAATTAGTGCCTGAACAACAGCTTAAATTATTAAAAATGCATGTCTTCCTGAATATGCAAGATCAGTTTCAAATGTAGCTCACAAAAACAAGCAGTAAAGATAAGTTATTAACATCAGACATGTCTAGTAATAAAATGTGTCTTTAATTCTGCCTAAAGCTATCTCTGTATGTCAGACCCCATGTCAACATCACTGCTCGCTTGATTTTTACTTATACTAAATCATTTCTTTTCACTTAGATTTAATGATTATGATTTAAATTGGCATTTGTGGCACACCATGGACTACTACTTCACTCTGAGGATGGGCCTGTGGATCACTAGGGGGTGCTTCACGGCCCACAGGTGGTCCCCGGCCCACGTTCGTTATCTGTACTGTTAAATAACAGTGTATTAAAGGTGTGTAGTTGATGCTGTTCTGTCAGATACACTCAGGAGATTTACTGAATTGAACATTTAGAACCCTAGTTCAATTTTGTCAATGTTTCATAGTTTGACAGACATATTCTCTGAAATGTTTTTTTATAGGAGACAGTCACACACAGATTTAGTTTTATTTATGTTAATATTTGTATGAATTTGACCATGTTTTGATCAAACATTTATTTTGCTTATAAGGACTAAAATAACAATCCTGAGCTGACAATATAAGAATTCTGATGTTACTTGTTATAATTAGATTGACAAGGATATATAATAATAATAATAATAATAATAATAATAATAATAATAATAATAATAGTTTTCTCTAAATACTTGACAATAGTACAAATGAAATAAAAAACAACCTAAATGTCTTTTACTTGAATAGAAAATGACCATACTTACACATGTATGGAATGTGTAATACTGCCACCTCTGTGTGCTGCCCTTGAATATTTCCAAGTTTCAACAACACTGTAATTTGAGAAGGGCTTGCATGGCTTCTACTAGTGCATCTACAAAATATAATTTTATTCAAAAAGGGACATAAACACAATAACCATAACACAGGACGAGCAGTAGTCATGTAAACAAGATGAGTAGTCACGAAGACCAATGAAGACAGACTGGGACTAAGGGGCTTATATACACACAGAACATTAGACAAGACTGGAACATGATAATGATGGGGCAGGGTTACAAATAAGACACAGCTGGGAATGGGCGGAGACAAGACGTGCTTAGAAGCACCAGAGGAGATAAACAAAACAAATACTAGAGGGACTAGACAGATAGGTGACATAAAGTGAAATATTTCAGGTCTTTTTTTGTTCTGCTTTTGTGATCAGTGGTTAAAGCACATGAACATTAAAAATCCAGAATCTCAAAATATCTAGAATATTTAATTTGTAGTATAAAGGAATTATTGAGACAATATCAACATTAAAACAAAAGACTTGAAAGATATAAAAATATGAAATATAAATATATGTAGAATATGTATTGTTATATGCATTGTAAGAGACTGCTGAGAAATTTTGCATAATAATAAACAAAACTACTCAAGACTGTTACAAAGCCATGTTTCGAAATTGGTTCGTTTTTTGCTCTGTTTGGGTTAAACTGGATTTTCTTTTCAAAAGAAGAGACAGCAGTGATTGAGGTTCATGGTTCATGTACCAAGCTACATAAAATACCTTTCAACAGATATGAGATAAATGACCTCTATTCTGATTGTTTGTGCTGCGTTGGCCCTCAGTAAGGGAGTTTTCATCTACCCATCTTATCCATTTTTAATAAAATAAAGTTTTTGGAAATGTGGAAAAATCCTCAATAGAAAAAATCCCAAATTAAAACAATAACAACAACAAGCAGTCATAGTTTGGTGTTCAGAGAACCAGCCTTTTGACTGGAAGGTCACTGGTTTGAATCCCTGAACTGGCAGGACATGACGGAAGTGCCCTTGAGCAAGGCACTGAACTCCCCAGCTGGTCCCTGGGTGCTGACGATAGGGCTGCCCACCGCTCCGACAATAAGTCACATTATTCTGGTATTAGTTGGCATGGGTGGCCAGTGACTGGAAATGGATAGTCTGATCATAACACAGATTTTAAAGGTCCCTTTCGACATTCTGAAATGCCAAATTCAAAGCTTTCTGAACTTTGCTCTTCCTGAACTGTCTAGTGCGTTTGAGCTCATTCTGCAAAAAAGAATTTGAAAAACTTCCCAAGAACAGGGGTGCCAAGCTTGTAGCATCACACTCCAAAAGACTTAATTGCTGCCAAAGGTGCTTCAACAAAAGAATTGAGGAAAGGCTGTGAATACTTATGTACATTATATTTCTGTGTTTTATTTTTAATACATTTGCAAAGATTTTAAGCAAACATTGCTCACTTTGTCATTGTGAGCAATGAATTTTGAGAGAAAAAAATTATTTCATCCATAATCCACTGAAAGAAGGCTGTAACATTAAAAAAAGTGAAGCGCTATGAATACTTTCTGGATGCACTGTATATCAGTATAACTGACCTCAGGCCATGTCATGTTATCAGCCCACTCTGTAAGTGTGGAGAGATGAAGTACATCAAGCTCCACAGCTTTAAAACTTCTATACTGTACAACCATTTAATATAATTTTGTTTAAAAACAACAAGTCTGTTTAAGAACAAAGAGTGACCACTATTTCCACTCATTCCAAATGTAAATGAGCTGCTGGTTTCGGCTACAAATAACAGAATATGTTAAAGTTCAGGAAAATCGTGGAAAGCATAAAGAGAGTTGCTTTCTGCCCCACGGTTGCACGTGCATCTATGTGAAGACAAAAACCATCTATGGAGAAGTTCTCATTAGATATGCAGTGTGAGTGGGTGGAGCTAAACTCTGATTTGCTGAAAGGATGGTATATGTAAATATGATTGAATGGGTGAGGAGCAGTTCAACTACAGTTACAGAACTGTTTTTCTTCTGAACTTGTTGTTCTGTGATTCTGCCTAATGTAAATTTTCATTATTTCAGTAAATGGATGAGTACCTCTGCTGGACTTTTGGTTTATTGTTCTCTACTTGCCTTTCTTTACATAAAGATACTTGAACTTCTTTACATACATCTCTGTTCAACCAACTCATCAATAAATATATTATTATTATTATTATTATTATTATTATTATTATTATTATTATTATTAATAATAATAATAATAATAATAATAATTTTTATAATAATATTAAAATTGCCCACTAGATGGAGACCTTGTCCACAGAGTAAAGTCCCCAAGCATCCATATCACTGACTGTATGTAGTTATCAGTTGCTCTATTTATGTGTGCTCTCCTTCAGCAGACAATGTAAATGATGCACTGATGAACAGGTTATGCAGAACTGTTCCACTGACTTTATATCACTTAAGTCTTAAGTCCACCGAGTTTAACTCAGGTATGAATTTCACTGCATTGCTGCACAAAGGTGAAATTCCTTGTTTTAAGACAGACAGAAAGACTGACTGAGAGAGTAAAATTCCCAACATGAGCAGAATCCCAGATGCCGAGCCAGAGTAAGATGCTGGTTTACTAGGAAAGAATAGCCTCTTGACTGATGGGATCATTTTAGACTTTTTTACAGGATCAAAGCTGCTGATGTAGACTTATGCAAGTGTGTGTGTGTGTGTGTGTGTGTGTGTGTGTGTGTGTGTGTGTGTTTGTCTAAATTCAGACTCTGTATGTTCTACTACTGCTAGATCTCATTGCTGCATTTGGTACTGTTGTCCAAAAAATACTCATAGATAGACTTTAGAACTGTGTTTGTCTCCCAGGAACTGTCCTAGAATGGTTCAGTTCATACCTGTTCCAGTGACCTGTGGTGTCCCCTAGAACTCAATTCTTGGGCCACTCTTATTTAATCTACATATGCTTCCTCTTTGTAAATTCCTACAGGACTATGTGATGTCCTACCACAGCTATGCAAGTAGACACTCAGATCTACTTGGCCCTCCGTTCGAATAACTATGGTCCGCTCTACTTGCTGTGTAAGTGCCTTGATCACTGATTGGATGGGTCAGAACCTTCTGCAATTAAAGAAAGATAAAATGGATTATTTTATTTTGGAATAAACATGAGAGGCACAAATGATCTGCATGTGTACATTTAATATCCCTAAAATCTAAAGGGCTAGTCCAAACTTGACTTTGATCTCAGTTTTAGCAGTCATTTACAGTAAAAGCAGTCACCAAGTCAGCATTCTATCACCTTAAGAACATTAATATGATTAGAGATTTTCTGTCTAAACCAGACCTTTATTTCCAGAAGGATTGATGCCTGTAACAGTCTCATGACTGCTCGTCCAAAAAAGAGAAACAAACAGCTTCAGCTGTTTCAGAATTCAGCTACCAGGAATCTCACCAGGAGTAAAGGAAGGGAACACATTACTCCCATTCTTAAATCCCTACACTGGTTACTAGTCTGTTATGGAATAGATTTTAAGGCATTATTACTGATCTATAAATCTCTCAAAGGCTTAGGACCAGCATATCTATCACTGTTAAATCCAGACTGAAAACATTCCTGTTTTATCAGGCTTTCAGTTCACTAACAGACACTGTTAACTATATCCTGTAATGGCATTTGTCTCATTCTCTTATGTTTATTTTTATTTCTTTTCAATACAACCTCAATTCCAGTGAAGTTTATGATGTTGTATAAAACGAATACAAGACTTGCAAATCCTTTTCAACCTATATTCAATTGAATACACTACAAAGACAACAAAGACTACAAAGACTGTTCAAACAGATAAACTTCATTGTTTTTATTGATGTCTTTATTGATTTGATGCCTGCCACACATTCCAAAAAGTTTGGGACAGGGGCAACAAGAGACTGGAAAAGTTGAGGAATGCTCAAATACACAGCACAAAGTTCAAAAGCCAGCATCTCTGATGGTATGAGGGTGTGTTAGTGCCCATGGCATGGGTAACTTGCACATCTTGCACATCACATTTTTCAGGGACGTCCTGGCTTATTTCAGCAAGACAATGCCAAGTCACATTCGGCATTTGTTACATCAGCATGTCTTTGTAGTGAAAGAGTTCAGGTTTTAGACTGGCCTGCCTGCAGTCCAGATCTGTCTCCCACTGAAAATGTGTGGTACATTATGAAGCACAAAATATGACAGTGGAGACCCCAGACTGTTGAACAACTGAAGTTTCACATCAAGCAAGAATGGAAAAGAATTCCACCTACAAACCTTTAACAATGTCTTCAGTTACCAAACGCTTATTGAGTGTTGTTAAAGGAAAAGTGATGTAAACATGTCCCTGTCCCAACCTTTTTGGAACGTGTTGCAGGTATCAAATTCAAAATGAGTGAATTTTTGCCAAAAACAAAAAAGTTTATCCATTTGAATCGTAAATATATTGTATTTGTGGTGTATTTAATTCAATATAGGTTGAAAAATATTTGCAAATCATAGTGTTCTGATTTTGTTATGTTTTACACAATAATATTGTCTAATATTTTTTTGCCCTCTCATTTTCATTTATGACCAATATCTAGGTCGGTGATATATATATATATATATATATATATATATATATATATACACTCACACACAGACATCACATATATTACAGAACAATACAGAGAATTATTATACAGAGCTAATATTATAACAGTGTTAATGAAGGAAAGAACAGAATAGTTCTGAATTGCTTCATTTTGAAGACACTATAATACAGACTGCTGTATAAATTATGTTGGTGCAAAAGTCTGCCTTTTGCACAAATTTAGGACTATTCCACATTTAGTGCTTTTTTTTAAGTACAGTTACTCTAAAACACCCCATGCAGATGATATAGTTGCATAATTAAGCAACTCATTCTAACTGCTGAGTTAGAGGATATTCCAACTCTCTGCCCCAGGTCTAATTAAAATCAGCTCTCTGCTGTTAAAGTGTCTGACTGCTAATGAATGGAGGTATCAGCACCATCCGGCAGCAACCCTCTGTGCAGGTACATAAACTCCTATCCCATTGCTCATGCCTTGTACTGTTACAGCCAGCCAGAGCATTAATGACTGACCAGGCACCATGAAGCAGACTTTGGGTTTAACTTAGAACAGTGTGGCAATCCAAGCAATCCAATCTGAAGTCATCACACTCTTTTTTATTTTAACTGGGCTGAGTTCTTCAGTTCAACCTGACGTATTGTTCAATACAATTTAAAATTATTCCCATCCACACAAGAACCCTGTATGTGGCAATAGTACCTCATAAAATACATGAAAACACCGTGGAAAAGGAAGAAAACACTGATGTTTAATCCCAAATTATAGACTACTCCCTATGTAGTGCACTACACAAATCACAAAACTACAAAATCCAAGTATAAACAGATAATTATATGTTGTGATAATGTTATACACAGTATATTTTGTTCATATGTGGAAATCTGAAATCTAATACTATTTCAATGTTCTTTTATGACTTGTTGTTTACTATATAGGGAGTAAAGATGTATTTGAGATTCAGTCAGAAACATACATGCAATTTGGAAATGCTGCATTTTAAGTCAACAAAAACAATGTTTTCTTGGGGACAGGAGGCCAAAACACAGACCTCTGATTTAAAAAAATACACATGTATGTATGGATGGGGGATGGACTCTATTTTATCTGTGATTAACCGGCTTGTCATACGTGACATATGTAGACTACAAGTGGTTGTCAAATTTTAATTGTTTTGTTACATTAAATTAGATTGTAATCTGGATTCAACTAAAGGCTACTTTAAACAGAATCAGTTCACTCATACTCATAAGTGTAGTCTTATAGTAGGCTACATGTTTACATACAAGTACAGTTTGATTCCAAAAAGTATGTAGTCAACTCTAATTTTCATTGCAATTGAAGTTAAGGGAACTGATGGAGAAAATTCCAAAGTCAATTCTGTACAATTTCTTCAATTCTTAAGCTCATAACATTAGAAAAGAGATCTGGCCAAACAAGAAGCACAATGTTAAAATTAGTCAATTTATGAATGACAAGGGGTTATGAGATATTAAGTTTGTGCCCCCATCTCAGCTGATCTTCAGGGAGATAAGGGTTTTGAACTTAGTAAGACAATTTGCTAAGCTAAATGAACTAGTTTATTAATGGGGTCATGGTCAACTGTACCTGATTCGCTTTGGTCAGCTTCTCCTGGTGTGTAGATGTTTCAGGCTTGGTGAAGCTGTTTGAATGTGATCCCTATTTTTGTTCATGTGTGAAAGACAGAATACTAGTGTGTTTTGGAAGGATGCATTTTTCAGACAGACTTCTAGACAATGATGGCAGAACCTCTCACACTGAGTGTCTGCATGGATGTGGACACACTTCTAATCTCTGTGTGCCACTAAGTCCAGTGGTTTGCATCAGAAGAATTGATCATATTTAGTTTCAACTCTTCAAAATCTTCTTAATATCTTCCAAAAAATCTGAATGCACAATTACCCTAAACGTCTTTCCAAACATTAATCTGTATGTGGTGTTTTGGAGTACAGGGAGGTTCACATTTCTACTCTTTTTAGGGTGTCCTATCTTCTAAAGAGTTGTTGAGTATTTGAGCTGTTTCAGTTGAGCATTAATGCCTCCATGAAATGGGTTATGTTTATTATATGTTGAATGTATTTTTATAGAGGACCAGAAGTTTTTTATGACTTCAGAAATGGTTCTTCATACTTGCACATAATGTACATCAGTATTAATGGGCTGGACAGCTGTTTGCACATAAACAAATTGGCAAGAACAGAAAATATTTGATTTTTAGTCTACTTTAATAAAGTTTCCATATAAAGATTTTATTGCAGTGTGTGTGTGTGTGTGTGTGTGTGTGTGTGTGTGTGTGTGTGTGTGTGTGTGTGTGTGTGTGTGTGTATTAGAAGGATAGAACTTTATTGATCCCTTGGGAGGGTTCCTTCAGGTAAATTAAGGTTCCAGTAGCAGCATCAGTACAGTACAGAAAGTAGAAAGATAGATAAAAATAATTTAGTAAGAAACACTATATAAATATATAGAATATATAATATAGACACATTACAATATACAATATAAATAATAGTGCATGAGAAAAAGGGTCCTATAGGAGGGGGTATTGCACATTATTATTGCACTTCTGAAACTGTTTATTGCACAGATAGTCCAGTTGTGGTGGTTGCAGGTTACTGTTAACTGTTTGGTTTGCTTCCTACTCATTCCCATCCTTTATCCTCCTGTTAGCACCCCCCCAGGAGCAGTCTCTCACTGAACAGGCTCCTCTGGTGGCTGATGACAGTGTGTAGAGGATGACTGGCATTGTCCATAATATCCAGTATCTTCAGAGTCCTCTTCTCTACCACTAACACCAGAGAGTCCAGCCTTGTGCTAACCACAGAGCCAGCCCACCTGATCAGCTTGTCCCTGCCCTGGCTCTGTCCCTTTCTGTACAGGTGGTCGATGTTACATGACCAGTCCAACTTGCTGTCCAGCCACAGCCCAAGTACTTGTAGGAATCCACAGCCTCCACCTCATCTCCCTTAATCAGAACTGGTTGTATCTTTGGTCTGGACCTCCCAAAGTCAATGACCAGCTCCTTGGTCTTTGATATGTTGAGCTGCCGATGATTCCTGTGGCCTTCCTCACCAGGCTCCGATAATCCTCCTCACTATCATCCCCAAGTCTGCTGTGTACAGTGTGCTCCAGGTTGCTCCCTGGGGTGCTCTAGTTTTGCTTATCACAGTGTCAGATGTGATGTCCTTCAGCCTGACATACTGTGGCCTGTCTGTGAGGTAGCTGGATATCCAGGTGACCAGGCATGGGTCCACTCCCATCCCATTCAGTTTGTCCTGAAGCATAAGTGGCTGGAAGGTGTTGAAAGCACTTGAGAAGTCCAGAACCAGGATCCTCACTGTGCCATTCCCCTTATCTAGGTGCAAGTGGGCTGGGTGTAGCAGGTAAATGATTGCATCTTCCACACCACACAACACCACCTTTTTCAGAACTTGAACAAAGCACAATGTCTTCTAGAGGGTAGGCACTCTCCCCACCTGCAGGCTGAGGTTGAAGAGACGCTGGGTTGGCTCACCCAGTTCTGCAGCGCAGGCCTTCAGCAGTTGAGGACATACTTTGTCAGGCCCTGCTGCTTTCCTGGGGTGAAGCCTCATCAGTTGACCTCTGACTTGGTCCGCAGTGAAGAGTGGAGTCTGTGTTGTGGTTGATGAGGAGGAGGACGTTGTTGTAACTGGTGGAGGATGTGTTGAGGGAAGAGGAAGAGATGGATGCAGTGAGAGAGAGGGTGAGGGGTGCATGGGTTGGTTGAACCGGTTGAAGAAGTTGTTCATCTCGTTCTCCTCCTCCACTGTTCCAACCACAACACTGGTCTTGGTATTGTGGCCTGTGATGGTTCTCACACCTTCCCAGACCATACTCATGCTGTTCTCCTCTAACTTCTGTTCCACCTTCCTCCTGTAGTTGTCCTTGGCTTCCTTCAAGCAGCATTTCACCTCTTGCTGCTCTTATCACCTCCTTGTCCCTGCTCTGGAAGGCAGCCTTCTTCCTGTTGAAAGCATCCTTGAATTACTGTGTTACCCATGGCTTGTTGTTGGGGTAACACCATACCGTCTTGGCAGGGGAGACCACGTCTGCACAGAAGTTGAGATAATCTGTCAGGCAGTGTGTCATCCCTCGATGTACTCACAGTGTGGGCTAAGCAGCACATCCCAGTCAGTGGTATCATAGCAGTATCTGAGAGGTTCTTCCATTTCTGGAGACCACCTCCTGATGGTTCTGGTGGTTGCAGGCTGTCTTTGGACCATGGGGGTGTACTTTGGCTGAAGGTGTACCAGGTTGTTGTCCGACTTCCCCAGTGGGGGGAGGGGTGTGACGCTGTATTTCACATTAGCATACAGCAGATTGATTGTCCTGTTGTTTCTTGTAGGACAGTCCACACACTGGTGAAAAGTAGCCAAAGTAGAGTCCAAAGTAGCATGATTAAAGTCTCCAGAGATGATCATAAATGCCTCAGGGTGCTGTGTCTGCAGCTTTGCCATAACAGAATTTATCTGCTCACATGCAGTGGCTGCGTCTGGTCTGGGGGCCATGTACACAGACGGTGATCACATGAATGAATTTGCGGGGGACATAATAGGGCCGGAGGCTAGCGGCTTACGGCTCCAAATCCGGACAACATAAGACCTTCTTAACAGTGATATGGCCAGGGTTACACCATGTAGATAATCAGCCTCCCACCTTTGCTCTTTCTGCAGGCTTTAGTGTCTCTGTCGGCTCTCACGGCAGTGAAGCCCCACAGGTCCACGTTAGCATCCGGTTAGCATGGGTTAGCCATGTCTCTGTAAAGATTAACAAGCTGCTCTCTCTGTAAATCCGCTGGTTGTTGAGGACAGACAGCTCGTCGATCTTGTTTGGTAGCGAGTTCACATTCCCCATGATGACGGAGGGAATGGGCTGTTTGCGCCGCCGCTGGTTGTCCGTTAGCTTAGCCTTTAGGTTAGCACCAGCCTTGCAGCCCCGGGCTCTCCTCTGCAGCTCCTCCAGGATCGGGTGTCGTATGCCGTATGTCCCTTTGTTCTCAGGGCCAGCAGCTCCTCTCTCAAATACAAGAGAACACTGGCTCCTGGTTGCATCTTTGTGGTTGTAAATATCCATGGGATATATATCAGTACACATTATATCTTCTTGAGAAGAACTAAGTGTGTGGAAAGGTTAGAAAAGAAGTTAAAAAGAGCTGCCGGAAGGCAGCCTTCTTACACAGCACCATGTAGATATACAGTGCATCCAGAAAGTATTCACTGTGTGCACTTCACTTATTGCACATTTTGTTGTTACAGCTCTCTAATTTCTCTAAAATTGATTAAATTATTTTTTCCCACTCAAAATTCTACACACAATACCCCACAATGAAAAAGTGAGAAAGGTTTGTTTGAATTTTTTGCAAATGTATTAAAAATAAAAACATGACACTCAAAATTGAGCTCAGGTACAGCTGTACACTGATCATCCTTCTGATGTTTGGCTGCCTGGCCAAACTGAGTGATCATGGTAGAAAGACAGAGCTCCAAAATTGTTCTATGGAGAGAGGAGAACCTTCCAGAAGGACAACCATTTCTGGAGCACTCCACCCATCAGGCATGTATGGTAGAGTGGCCAGATGGAACCCTCACTAAAAGGCACACAACAGCCCATCTGGAGTTTGCCAAAAGGCACTTAAAGGACTCTCAGACCATGAGAAACAAAAATATTGAACTTTTTGAAATAGAATAGAATAGAATAGAATAGAATATAACTTTATTCCTTCAGAAATTAAGGTTCCAGTAGCAGCATCAGTACAGTACAGTACAGAAAGTAGAAAGATAGATAAAAATAATTTAGTAAGAAGCACTATATAAATATATAGAATATAGAATATAGAATATAGAGGCTATATTACAATATACAATATAGATAATAGTGCATGAGAAAAAGGGTCCTATAGGAGGGGGTATTGCACATTATTTTTGCACTTTTGAAACTGTTTATTGCACACATAGTCCAGTTGTGGTGGTTGCAGGTTACTGTTAACTGTTTGGTTTGGTTACTACTCATTCCCATCCTTTATCCTCCTGTTACCACTCCTCCCCCCCAGAGAGGAGTTGTACAGTCTGATGGCGTGTGGGACAAAAGAGTGGACTGAATGCCAAGCATCATGTTTGGAGGAAACCAGGCACTGCTCATCACCTAGCCAAAACCATTCCTACAGTGAACATCCTTGATGATAACCTGCTCCAGAGTGCTCTGGGCCTCAGACTGGGACAAACAGGACAGTGACCCTAAACACATTGCCAAAATAACAAAGGAGCGGCTTCAGGTTAATGTGGCCCATCCAGAGCCTAGACTTGAACCTGATTGAACATCTCTGGAGATATCTAAAAATCACTGTGCATTGATGCTCCCCATCCAACGAAGAATTGGAGAAACTTCCCCAAAACAGGTGTGATAAGCTTGTAGCTTCATACGCAAAAAGACTTGAGGGTATAATTACTGCAAAGGTGCTTCAACAAAGTATTGTGCAAAGGCTATGAATTCTTATGTACATGTTATATTTTAGTTTCTAGTTTATTTTATAAATACTTTTTTTATATTAAACATTTCAAACAAACTTTTCTCACCTTTTCATTGAGGAGTATTGTGTATAGAATTACATTTTGAAATAAGGCTGTAACATAACATGTACAAAAAGTGAAGCACTGCGAATACTTTCCAGATGCAGTGTCTTGTGAAAATATTGTTTGTTTGTTTTTTTATCTGATTGGTATGTGATGTATCTGCACAAAAATAATCTAGGTTGGTAAACCTAAATGAGAAAATAAAAATAAAGAGAAAAAAATAGAAAATTGTTATGTGCATATATTTTCACTGCCTTTGCTATGAAGCCCCTAGATAGTTCTGGTGCAACCAATTACCTTCAGAAGTCATATGTTTAGTGAAATGAAGTCCATCTGTGTGCAATCTAAGTGTCACATTATCTGTCAGTATATACACACCTTTTCTGAAAGGCCCCAGAGGCTGCAATACCATTAAGCAAGAGGCACCACTAACTACACAAGACCAAATAGACCAAGGAGATCTCCAAAGCAGTCAGGGACAAAATATTTGAGAAGTACGGGTTGGGTTATAAAAAAATATCAAAATCTCTGATGATCCACTGGAGCAAATCCATTATCATCAAATGAATAAAAAAAACATGATTCCACAACAAACTTGTCAAGAGAGAGCCACCCACCAAAACTCTCACACTGGGTAAGGAAGGTATTAATTGGAGAGGCAGCACAGAGACCAAAGGTAAACCCAAAGGAACTGCAGAGTTCCCAAGCAGAGACTGGAGTATCTGTCCATTGAACCACAATAAGCCTTATACTCCATAGAGCTGAGCTTTCAGAGACACATGTAGAGGTCTTGTGAAGTCCATGCCTCAATGGGTAAGATCTGCTATTGGATATACACAGTATTAGAAAGGTGGTGCTAATGTTATATCTGATCAGTGTATATGTTTGTAAAAGTTAATCTTTTAATGCTGAGAATTACTTTAGCAATCTCCTCAAACTATTTTGAGAGTTCTATGGCAATCATTTAACATTTACATTTAATGTTTAGTACTCTAGACCAATTTTGTGGGGTATTTTTGTTGTTTGGTGTACATTTATTCACCAAATCATAAAAGTACTCATAGCAGAAAGTTACACATACCAGATATTCTTGTTTTCAGAAGATCCTAGGTTTGAGATCTAAAAATGAATACGATTTATATATTTCTTAGAATTTGACCACACTTTGATAAAACATTTATTTCACACCTACAATATATATTTCCAGTATAAGGACTAAAAACACTTAATATCTCAGAAATCCTGTTGGAAACTGAACATCCTGAGTGTTATCCTGAGTTATTTGTAATGATTAGATTGACAAGGATTTGTAAGTTTTTCCAAATAAAACTAAACCCTGAATGTCCTTTACTATTTTTGTTATTGTATGTATCAGTATTATGCTCATGACTTCTGTTGTAAAATTTGAACACTGTGAACAAAGAATGAGAGTAGTCAATCACTTTGTCTATAACCTAATATCTGGGTCAGTGATGCCATTAGCTGTGCCCCTGTCATTGATCAGTCAACGTCTGCATGCAGATTGAGTACATGTACACATGGACAGAGTAGAAATCCCATACTCTAGGCTCCTTTAGTATTTAAATTGGGATTTAATTCAGTTGGATATTTCCGAGTTGGATCACTGATAATTCATCATGTTTGTCTTGCTTATAGTCTAGTTCTATTACAATGATATGTGTATCATGTCTGAACGTTACTCTGATCCTGAGTTATGAAGCCTAGAAAACAGCATGTAGCTGACTACAAATCGTGGATCTCAGGTTAAGAGATGCAGCACATGGAAAACATGTTGATTAGAAACATGCAAAAAAAGGTGCTCATTTTTTAAAACCTTTGCTGCAACAGCTTTTGACATGGAGGCATGTTAACCAATAGAAAGCAGGTTGGGTGAATGAAGGAGCAAAACTAATCAGTATAGTGTGTTATTTCCTGGTCCTTATGATTCACTTACACAGTTTGGCACAGTGTGTCTTTGTATTCTGGATTGTCCGGGTAGTATTGCTCAGCAACTAACCTAAAGCCATAACTTGCCAGCTTACATGCATGCAGAATTTTTTTTACAAGCATAACTCATTAGTTAATGTGGTGACAGTCAAGTATACACCTTCTAGATGGACAGGATATGTATGTGTATACATCCTTGTGTTTTCTAGTGTGTGGGCACCTGACCCCTTACTTGGAGACTCCAAGTCTGGCATGCAAGGCAAAGTGTGTCGGTGGGACTTCTGGACTCAATTGCTGGATGTGGCCCAGAGTCAAATGCTTGATCTGTTTATCTGTCCTTGTTCCATAGACATGACAACAAAACAAAAGCTCTTCAGAAAATGAGTCCCACATCATGGAAATGTGAAGAAGAGAAAAAATGAAAATCATAAAATGGATACAACGACCAGGGCCCATTTCTTCAGAATTATGGATGCTGAAAATGTATGCATCAGGTGTGACTATTCAGGCAAGCACTGAGTGCTTATTTACAGTTTTCAGCTCTGTTTTCAGCTGAGGTTGGTTTGTCCTTGTGTTTGTTAGTCTTTGTCAGAGCAGCCCAAACCGTGTTATGGGCCACAATGTGGCCTGGTTAGGTGTTTGATTTGGCCTAACCCACCTCTTCAGCCAGTCAGATTATGTATTTAATTAGTTTTTTAATAAAACATATTTATTAAGTTATTATAATCAGATAATATATATACATTTTCATTTAATTCTTTTTAGCATGATATGTCTCAGTTCTGAGATGAAAAAAAAGTTGAAGATGGCTTCTACAGCAGAATCATAATCCTAAACACTCACCACAATCCACAGTGGACTGCTTTAAAATGTGCAGGCTAAAGGTTTTGTCATGACTGTCACAGACCCCTGACCTAAACATCATCACAATTGACCTCAAAAATAGTGCAGGAAGAGGGGCCAAGATTCTCACAGAACAAGAGGCTTTTTGTTAGAAACAAACGGGCAAAATGGACAAAGTTTCCACAGACAAGGACTGAAATACATAACTGACCACAAAGAGTTTTTACAAGCTGTTATTTCTAAAGGAGGTGAAAAGTAGTGACCATACAGGTTCCTTGAACTTTTTTTGCTGAGTCTAATTCCTTCTTTTATAATTTTTTAAAACACTTATTATTAAGTGTCACGGGTGGAAAAAACCCCATCTAGCTTAAAACAAGAAGAAATTATTTTTGGAAATCAAGACTTTTACTCAGTTAACTAATCACAGTTGCAGAAAATTTAAGCAGCGGTGCTCAAACATTTGCATGCTACTGTATAATGTAATAAAGAAACAGTGTAATATTACAATACACAATTCAATCTGATTCTTGCATACATTCTTTACATGTAATGTTTTGTATTTTTGGTCCTGGGCCTCAGACATTGCACTTTGCGCCTCAAGGCATAGTTGGTACCAACAATTAGTTCAAGAACCATTTCAATAAGACATTTGCGCTTATTAAGCTAAAATAAGTCTTCAAAAAAGTTCAGTCACACAGAAATTCTTGAACAGCTCTCCTTTACATTCACATAAACAAATATACACAAATCTGTCTGTCTTAGAATGTGAAGAAAAGAAGAGCCATCTGGCCTCCATTGAAACTTGTATTTCTAACATGCAAAGGAAATGCATGCCAGCTGGTTTGGAAGGATCCCCTAAATTATATAAGTTAAAACAATAATGTTTAGAGACATAAGTCATTCCATTAATTTAATAAAGTATTCCCACAATTTAACAAATCTTTCACTCTATTTAACAATCAATCTCTTCAATTTAATAATTTCTTCCTTGATTTAATGATCAGTTCCTTCAATTTAATAAATTGTTCTATCAAATTAACAAACACTTCCGTTAATTGAATAAGTTTTCTTGATTTAACAATCTTTTCCTTCAGTTTAAAAAATCATTCTCATCAAAAATCAATTGTTCCCTCAACTTAATAAATTGTTACCTTAACAATTCTCTTCCTCAATTTAATAAATATTTCCTTCAATTTAACAAACCATTTCCTTAATTAAATAAAGCATTACCTCAATTTAAAAAATAATTACTTCATTTTTATACATTGTTCCCTCGACAATCCCTTCCCTCAGTGTACAGATGATACTTTACTTAGTTTACAATCAAAGGGAATAATTTGTTAAATTGAGGGAACAATTTATTAAATTTAGGGAATGATATATAATATATAATACAAGTCTCTAAATATTATTTTTCTACCTTGATACTTTAGGGGCTGTAGCACATTCTCATCACTCTTTTAAAGAAAGACAAAATGCTATAATCTTTAACAAACTGAAAGGAATATTTAGATATGGTTTATTTCATGAGTCTCTTGTGACACAGAGCATTTATAAATCAACAACAACAAAATCAGGATGAAATCTCTAGAAACATTAAATATGAATATTGTACCATATTATGGCTTCTTAGTTAAGAGTTTAAAAATCAGCATCTAAAGGAAAACATAATGAATTAACTAAAGGTAAAAGTATGCTCAATGTTCCTGACATAGAACTCCTCTCTAACAGAAATGGAGGAGCCAGTGTGTGTGAGTGTGTGTGTGTGTGTGTGTGTGTGTGTGTGTGTGTGTGTGTGTGTATGAGAGGATGAGAGGACCTGATAGAGAACCTCATTGGATGGGCTCAGGGATTTGGGGCCTGTATGTATGTATGTATGTAGGGCTGCCCTCCTCCTCTGGATGGCTTGTGTGAAAGGAGAGGGGTTCCTCAGTGCATGGAGGAGCAGGAGGAGCAGGTTTAAAGGGCACTTCAGCAAATATAAGGTGCGCTGCTGGAGCTACACCGCACAACAACTCTCTACACACTCTGCGAGGACAGGGAGAAGCCTAACCTCCACACAGCCACAAACTCAACTTTTTTCTCTAAAATCTGATCAAAAATGCTCTCGTTCTCATTCTTTCTCTCTCTGTTTCTCTCTCTCTCTACCTCACTGCTGATAAACATTTGGGGGCATCTGTCTTTATACCACTTCATTAAGGTGCCATAAAATGCAGTTCATCATTATCAGTAAGTTGTCTCAATTATTCTTGAATAGTATATTTGTGAATTGATAACAAAAATGCCTAGATTCAGGTTATACACCCTAATTTACAATCAAACGCAATGCATTGAGATGCCACATAGCCAAACTGTAGAGCATAATCTTGTTTTAACAGTATAATTGTAAGAACATTATTCCCAAGTCTAACTGGATAGTGCTGCAATCCTGTCAAATGATGTGGAAGAGTTGGCTGGTGTCCCTTGCTCGATTTGTTCTGAGCCAAGGGATGCAGATTGGGAAGCCACTGTGAGCCTGTAGATGAGCAGCGCTTCAGGTATTGCAGGATGCATTTGTTCCAGTACACCTGGTCAGGAAAAAACTTGGTCATACAATGGGCCTGCCATTGCTAAAAACAAACAGTGACTTTTGACTTTTAGAATTTATATTGCAAGTTATTTTCCTTCCAAAATATTTTGTTATCTTTAAAGGACTGTAAATAGACATCTGAATTGGTATGTATTTTAGTAGATATGGTCTACCTTTATCAAAGTGTCAAGTACACATAGAAAATTAGACAGCATTTGTAAGTGAAAGGTGATATATATATATATATATATATATATATATATGATATTTTAAATGTTAATAAAGCGGCAAACAACACATTTCAAAGGAAAGACATAAAGGAGTTCTGGGTAGAGAATTAGTAAAGTGTAGTGTTGTTCGCGGCTCTTTGTGATCATAGCTGCACATACACTAGGAGAAAGTGGACATGCAAATATTCCCCAACCGAGCTTGAATTTATAAATCAGTTTTGTGCATCAAGTTGTCTAACATTATATCAGTTACACTGGTGTGTAACAACTCCAGACCTGGAGTGCCTGTCTCCTGCAAAGTTAGGTAGTTGCCCCACTCAAATACACAGATTTAGCAGGGTTTGGCCAGGTAAGCAGTGATGTTAATTGGCCAGACTAAGCAGGATAGAATAGAACTTTATTGATCCCTTGGGGGGATCAGCAGTCAGGTGAAGAAGGCAGGATATTGGGAAAAAGAGAAATGCCAGGATGCTCTCACCAGGAGATGATGGCACAGACTCAATGAATATGGCTGAAAACGCTGATGAAATTGCTCCATTGGGCTTATCTGTGTTTAGGAGCCACTATTACCTTGCTGAAAATACTAAAGGAGGGGAGGGGGAAGCTTTAGGGAAGGGTATATCTGATTATGAAGAATTAGCTTTGGTCTGAGATGCTGATGCACCTCAGTGAAGTGCACCTTTAAAATGCTGATAAACCAACCATACAGCCAAGCTTTTTCCATAGTGGGTATACCAGGCCAAATGCATCACATGCAATGGCCACAGTGTATGACAATGTGAAGCCAGTGGCTTGCAGAAATAAAACTCAATGTTAAAGAGTGTAAAGATGTGTTACATGCTCATATAACTTATGCTCATGGCCAAAATAGTGGCAACTCTACCTCTACCAATTTTCACTGCATTTATGCACATGCTCAGCACAAATCAGGTTGGGGATGTGAAACAGGTAGCGACAATAGTAAAGATGTTCAGCTAGGGTTTGTTTTCAGCCTAGCATGGATACCTACTTGCTACCCTATCTTCTTCTTGCTCACAACCTATTTTTGACTTCACCTACCTTGGGTCAGGCCTCAGGCAAAGCCACAGTCACAAGGCCTGTATGTGTAGCAAAACTGGCTTTTCTGATATCAGAAGAGTCTGACAATCATAAACTGATTTCCAGTGTTGCTGATGCCTATTGTGGGGAATCAATGTCTCAGAAAACTGACTACAGAAGTAACAGAAACACCTTAATCTTACTGCCTGTTACTGTACTAGCACCTTAGATTAGGGCAAGAAAGCAGGTGTTTGTAAAATTTGGGGTGTAAATAAAATATTAAGATCTTGGCTATGCCAGATTTGGGTTTGCATTTGCATTTAAAAGTTGACACTTCTACATGCTTTCATAATGTAACTATGCCAAAATATATACAGTTTCCCATTCTCTGGCCCTTTTAACATAAAATGACTGCTTAGTTGAAACTTAAATAAGAATTTGAGAGTGTTCTCTTACATATTATAGTTAAAAGCACATATTGAGACCAATATTTTTTGTCTCAAAACCCAAACAAATTTGAGAGCATCACAAGGCAAAAGTGTATAATACCTTACATTATTGCAAAACATCGAACCAGTATGGTCATGTATGTTAAAGACAACAATAAAAGCTAGGTGTCCCCAGATGATTGGCAGACAGTGAATGTGCTTGAAGGGTAATTATTGTGAATATATAAGGGAAATTCCACTGCCTTTCCCAGTTTAAGCATAATTACATTGTTAGGACATGAACAAAGCCATTGAGAGTGGTTTGCTGTTTAATACTCTACTCTAGCAACACATAGCAAGTAAGAGTTGTGTTATGAACCAGATGACCTTAATGATGAAAAGTTACCTCATAGAAATCTATTGCCCCAAATGGTTAAATGATGTTGAGTACTAAACAATACCCAAAGCAAATGTACTCTTAATTAACCTTAATTGATATTACATATAAAGCTCAGAAGACAAGTTCCCTAGATGTTTGGGATAGCAAAAAAGAAAAGCCTATGTTTGCAGACTACACTGTACAAAGTAAAAGTTCCTTGAGGAATGTTTACATTATTTAATTAATGAAACTGCGGAGGAACCTCTTAAGATACTTCAAGGAACCTTCAATAAAAGGACAATGATTGATTGAAGGTTCTTTGAAACACCTTAAGAGGTTCCTCTCAAATTGAAGAACCTATAAATGTTCACCAAGGTTCTTTTACTCTTTACAGTGTAGATTTCCTTGTGCATGGCATCACAAATAAACAGAAATCAGTTTTTAAGTTTCTTTATAATTAACCATTTCACACCAAACCACTGTCATGACTGGTTACATCTCAAAGCTGAATTCTACTCAAACTAGGAAAATTCAGTGGAATTCTCATTGAAGCTGGAACCTTAGCAGTTTTTTTGTGATATTGTCCAATTTTCTTAAAGATCAAAATGCATATAAAAACTCAAATGCTAAAGATACATTTCTTCTCTATGTTACAGGTTTTAAACTACCTTCTAATACTTTAATTTGTCTCTCAATGGCCTTCTTACTGTTCTGTGGCCTGCTAAGTTGATCTATTTCCTTAAGGGTTATAGCAAATCCAGCCACTGTTTTAGTCTGTTCTGTTTATATGCAGTACATGTGAGTATACTTGTCCAATAACATGATTCTGAAGAAGATGGTGTAACACTAGTTTCGTCCATTACAGATTTATTCATTGTTCTATTAAAAAGCAGAAAGAAAGGGTTAAAATGTGCGGATTGTAGCTTAAACTTTAATGACTTGGTGAACGATACACTGATTCCACTCGATCCAACCCTGATTGCTTAACAGATCAGGAGTCGGTCTCTTTGGTTTCTTGCGTCCAGGGGGAAGTGAACATTTGAAGAACTAAAAGTGTCTGTGAGAGAGTGAGGTATGATTCCCATAGTATAGAGGAAAGTGTTGAGTTTGCTTAGAAATATACTGTATGTCTGGCAATATGTATGGTTATTTGTAGAGCATCTATCGAGGAGCAAGAGAGCCTAAAAGAGGAATGACTCAAGCTCAGCCCCACTGTTAGTGAAGGGGAAAACGTTTTCCTCATATGGCTGCATCTGCCAGATGACAAAAATGACAATTAAAATAGAAAATATTCCTTAGTCTTCAGGGAGAACATGTGCAAACAGCACACCATGAGTCATCTGGGAGATCCACACTCGCACAGCACCTGAGGCCAAGGGCATATACACTCGCATGCGCGCACACACACACACACACACACACACACACACACAGCATACTTCAGCCTTCTGTTCGAAAGTTAAAGGTGCAAAGTATCAAGAGTCTGACAAGAGGGGGTAAACTATGGTTGCAAAGTAAACAAAGTCTAAAAGGGTCACTTAAAGAAATAGTTTGGTGAGAGATTAAATATACTTGACTTTCCTTTAACCCCAAATGTAGTCAGTCAACCAAGACATATTTGATAACTTTGCTTCTATTTTACACTACAGCAGCGAAGATAAAGTACTGAAAACATAATGGAAGCTTTTTGTCATTATCTCCATGTTTGTCCATATTTAGTTTTCTCCCTAAAGTTAAACAGACAGTTTTATACTTTATACTGTCAGAATTACACGATGAATGGACCAATAGAAATGCTCCAAAATGACTTTAATCACTCTTATTCAATAAAGTCAATCTGGTAATTTACTTACACAAGCAGCACCTACTGGGAGGTATGTGAGCAGAAGCCAATACACTGCATTATTAGTATGTTAACACTAAGCCAGCTGAAACACCTGTGAGCAAATATGCCACAGGATGCCATTCAGAACCTGTTTGATTCCATGTATCTGTATCTGTACAGTACAGACTGTATCTCATCATGTGTCCAAGATAGAGGGGGCTCAACAGTGTACTAGAGCCTCCTTTAAGTATATTTTTCCCTAGTGAACTTTCAATATTATAATAACTTACATATATCATCATTCCATTCACTCAAATAAAGTTTCAATCAAAACAACTTAGTAGTGCATTCTTTTTTGCAATGAGTGTAAAATCAACTGCCATAAATTATGCCAAAAAGTCAACAAGATACACAAAGATAAAAAAAGTTTTAGCATGACACAGATGATATATTACCTTGTATGTAGCAATTTAACAGAGACTCAGTAAAGAGTACTGAAACACAGCTGTTGCTTGTAAAACAACTGAATCCTAGTTTTACAGTTGGTATTGGCAATCCACTTATATTCACTTATTCTCTCTTCAATTTCAGGAAAAAAGAGCGATGTCTTTCCAAGCAAAACTGTTCTCATCCATTAAAAAACAGAATGTGATTAGTAGACCACACCAGAAGACACAATTCGGAAAGGAAGGAGCAGTTCACTGTGAGGAAATCATACCGTTTCCTTGAAATTCCAGAGCAAGAAGAAATGTCTACATCCCAGTAAAACACCATTTAAGAGCTGCATGCGAATTACAAAGCCCATGAAATTGCCCCAGTGCTATCCCAGGTTTTGAGTGTAAGAAGGGATTAACTGTATTTATGCAAATGTAAGCTAATATTTAGTTCCTTTACATGTTAGCTACATTAGGCATGTGCCTCCAGAGCAAAACTATAGAAGACTCAGCACCAAATCTGTCCTGGACACTGACAATATTGTCATTTGGGGTAAACTGCACATTTAGATTTTTCACCAAACTGTTGCTTTAAGGTTGTGCGGTGTTTCAGAGCAGACATGCACACTTGAGCCAAACACTTCCCCATCACTAACCACCCCTGCACCCAAGTAACAACCTCATGCTGAGAAAGGCCCCAGAGCATGGGATAAAGCTTTTGCATCCAGTGTAAGATCAGCCGTGCCTCACCTACAGCTACCTACTGTCCTTTATGTACATCATAAAGAATAATCAACTAGAGTTTTGTACATGCATGTATGTATGTATATATATATATATATATATATATATATATATATATATATATATATACTTCTGAAAACCCAAAAGGTAAAGAAATTCTCTTTCAAAAGGCAGAATATACAGACCTGGTCCAAATCAATGTAGTATCAAACACCCTCCTGTCAAATATTCACTCATCTCGAAACAAAAGTGATTATTGAAATATATGTACAAAAAATACAAATGCAAATGCCCTAGAATATATCTATATATATTCATATACATATATAGTTTTTTAATCTTTCAATTAAAAATCTGAAAATAATATTATTGTTTTATCTTTAAGAAAAAAATTATTTGAAACCATGCAGTTTGTCAAGCCTCCGAGTTCGTCTGATGTCAAGTCTCTTTGGGGCGGGGGGAGAGACAGCAAAGGAGAGAGGGCAAGAGAGAAAGAGAGGGGGAGGAGGGCCACGTGCTCCACATGACTTTTGGGGGCTCTTTCCTGAGCTGATCTCAGACCAGTGTCCGGCTACGGAGAGCAGAGGCAAACGGAGAGAAGTGTGTGTGTGTGTGTGTGTGTGTGTGTGTGTGTGTGTGTGTGTGTGTGTGTGTGTGTGTGTGTGTTTGATATGGATGATGTGGAGGGGTCTTCAGCTCTTCTTTTAGAGGGCCTTAGTCCAGCACAGTTAGGCTATTTTCAAGGAATTACCTGTAGCTGCATAATATAATCTTTGCTCACCGTTGTTGCATAATCCAGCGTTGTGATCCTGATCTTGCACAGAGTAATATGCAAACATCTGATTGATTGTATGATTGTTGGTAGGTGCTTTAATGGATCAGTTCACCAGAAAAATGAGTGGACCAATATTTATCTCTAGGAGGGGCCACTTTTCAGTACCTCACTATCATAGCTATATATTAGTTTCAAACCAGGTGAGAAATTCTTTACAATAGTTGAACAATACCACTGGGTTAATATACTGCACTATTAGGCACTATGTGGCAATGTTTTCAATCAATGAAAAGATTGAAAATCATTTTGAGATTGTACTAAGGAGAATAGTACACTTGTCTTTGCCACTCTGGTCTTGAATGCTGCTTTGGTGGAGCTGCACAAATCCTCTATGCAAAATGCTGTATAACCCAAGTCATATTAGTTCTGTAATTTTAAGATCCTGTAATATTGCTCTTTCGTCTTAGCCCACATGCTTCTTGCATTTCAAATTCAGATTCTGTATATCTCAGCTTATCAAGCAAGAGCGGGGGGACTCAAAGTACAATTTGCATTTACTGCAGTGGAGTACAAGGGAATTAAGCTCTCAATGTTTAGGGCAGTCCTGGAGCACTTAATAACCCATTCTTGCATAATATTATTTTTAGAGCATTCAGATGGTTCTTTGAGTTGTTGTACTTCTGTACAGAACCATTTCCGTCACTAATGATAGTTTTTTTAAATGGTGTGCCCACCTTTTTGAGTGGTGTGCCGCTGAACCTTTGGCTGTTCCAAACTGAGAACTGAGAATGAGGTATATGGATATTGTAGGTCAGTCAAATTTTGTTCTGCTTTGTTAATGAAAGTTAGTGGAAGGTTTGGCCAAAACAGGGTCTAATCCAAGAAAGCATCTTCAAATTGCACAAAGGCAATTCTGGTTGAGTGAGCATCACACTGAACCCTCTCTCTACCAGTGAAAATGATCTTAACACTTTTTTTTGTTCTTGCTTTTGGGAACTGATCCATGAACAGAAATGTTCTAAAGAGAGGTGAAATCTTCTTCTGACACATTCCTGACCTGCACACTAATGCAATACCATGTACAACAGGTTTAATGTTAAGAAACTTTTTACAACTCTGTTCTTTCATGTGTGAATCTTTTAACACTTTAACAAGCTTTTCTTTTCACCAAACTTTGCTGGACTGAGTTGAGAACCCATGAGAGAGACAGGCTGAGTATGTGTTAAGAAAGAGAGTGTTTGAGAGAAAGAAAGTTGCCCTCTGCTCGGCCCGTGTGCTCCTCTGCTCTACACTTTGGACTCATTCTCCATATTGGCGATGTCCCCATTGCGCTCTGCTTGCTCCTGACCCTCTCTTGTCTTCTCCTTCTCCTCATCACGTGAGTCCAACAGGCCTTGCTGGCTCAGTCTGCTGGCTACACTCCAGGTGAGTGGCAGGCGGGCACGGGCACTCATCTCAGCCAGCTCGCGTGCACTGCAGCTCGGTGTGTTGGTCTCGTAAATTTCATGGAAGCTGTTGTAGTCCACCTCGTAGAAGCCATCCTCCAGTGTCAGCACAGGGGTGAAACGGTAGCCCCACTTGATCTCGCTGGCCACATATGAACTGCGTGCCTGGCATGTCATCCCTGAGGAGAAGCCAGCAAACACAAAAATGTTAATGTACAGTAAATGTAATAGTTAATACATTTTCAGTACAAATAACTGTAATGCAAGATACACCATACAAACAAAACAAAAGATGATATCTTGTTTATCTGAACATATACTTTAGCAATGACAAATTAATTCCAGTCATATTCTAATGTAAACTAAATGAAAAAGTTTCTGTCAAGTGGTGCAACTGTCTAAGTGCTGGCTCTATCATTGGTAGATCACAAGTTTATTCCCAGTGGTGACCAGTGGCCAGGGGTCCAAGCCAGCTAAACGGACACTCCTCTCTCTTTTGTGGGGCAGGTTGGCCTATAACTCAACACGGTGTTCACCAGTGAAGGTGCCCTCTTCCAACTTTGTTGAGCTGTCAATTAACATTTTGTTTGCAGCAGATTAAAAAGGTGGTTGGTTAGCGTCATATATCAATGAAGTTATTTAAGATAGAGCATTCATCCTCACAGTGCATTATGTGATAGCATAAGACCTAGCTACTGGGAGTACATTGGCAATTATGAAAAAGTGTGGTTTGAGACAATAACAGAAAATGTAACTGTACTCGCATTATTCTGAGCTACCCAAAGAGAGTGAGGCCAATTAATTTCTAGAACAACTGCCCACAAATGACTGTGGCATCATTGGGCTCACACCTGCAATCTCCAGATGATATGGCCAATGATGGCTCCGCTATGATGGAAAGTATTTATAGCATGTATAGCATTTATGCTTTTAACAATGGTTTTGACTGTTTTGGAATTGAATGTGGAATTGAAATATAGTGTGCTGGTCCAGCTTTCTACATGGGTTCACTTACACTAATCACCCATAATATTATGACAACCTCCTTGTTTCTAAATTCATTGTCCATATAATCTGCTCCTCTTACCATATAGAGGATTTGTTGTTCTATAACTTGTGTTTCTGTAGTTCTATAATTACAGATCTGTTTCTCTGCTTCTTTTGTTAGCCTCCTCTTACCATTGATCTTCAATGGTCAGGACCCCACAGAGCAGGAATGATGTGGGTGTCGGGTCATTCGCAGCACTTCAGTGACACAGTGTGTTACACTGGTACAAACGGATCAGACACAACAGTGCTGCTGGAGTGTTCAAACACTCTCCATTTCACACCACATAGTCGCCCCACCTTGTAGATGTAAAGTTAGAGACAGAAGATCTATTTCTGCACAAGTTGTGTTTGTCCTTCATCAGTGCTCATAGGACACTCTTGGATATTTCTGGTTGGTGGACTATTCCAGCAGTCCAGCAGCAACATTGAGGGGTTTAAAAACTCCAGTAGCACTGCTGTATCTTAACCACTCGTACCAGTGAAACAGGCACTACTATCATCATATCAGTGTCACTAAGAAATGCCCACATCCCACATAATACCTGGTCTGTGGTGGTTCTGTGTGGTCCTAGTTTAATTGATCCCACTGATCAAATAAATTTGGTATAAACAGGGTAGATAATTACTCAGTTTGTATTTGTTTACTACTATTGTTACTTAGATGGTCTTTTCATTGATTGATTTATACATACATACATACATACATAAACAACACACACATACATATATAACATATATATAACATATATAACAAAGAATGCAGAGAAACAGATGGATCAATGTAAATATATGTCTATATTAGCCCTCCAAATATCAGAAATAATAGGCTCTCTGTGTGTCCTGATGTTGACCTGCTAGTGAGGAATGAGGACTGAAAGGAGGCAGCTAAAACATGAAAACAACACAACAAAAATAAAATGTGAATATACAGTCCAAGAATAAAACAAAAATCTATTTTAAAAAATGTATTAAAGTAGCCATAGGATTCTGGCATTGTAATACAAATTGATCCCAATACATTCCATCATGATTATAGACAACAATAAATGTATGGTTTCCTCATTGTTCTGAAGCAGAATTACTTTTGTTAGATTGGAACACAGTAGTACTGATTTTAAACACTGAGACAATATAAGAAGCAGATGCTTATGAACATTGATGAACAGGATTAATAACAGAAATTGTATAACAGTATTCTGATTTAAATGGTACTCGTATCACAGTCTGCCAAGGTAGACGAAGTGATGTTATTGAGAGATGTGTGTTTGTGTGTGTGTGTGTGTGTGTGTTTGTGTGTAATCAAATTCCTCCCAGTGGACAGGTAGATGAATAGAACTGCAGTGGAAGGAAGAGGTTGGTTTGAGTGTCTGTGTTTGCAGACAAACCGAATGGTAATTTCTCTCAATGGTAGGCGAGAACAATTATTCAGCTCGAAGGTACATTTGTCAGTGCAGAGTTCACCACAACACTGATCTGCAGTCAGTGATGATTTATTCTGGAGGTGAGAGAGTCAGCTAACTGTCTTTATTACAGGCTCTCCCAGCAGCTCATACTGTGATGGACTCTTGCTATTTCTTTGCACTAGGCGCTCCACTACAGGCAAATATGCAACACACACACTTATGTAACACTTATGTTTGGCAAAGAACACCCCCTCCCCGCCGTCTGCTGTGAAACTCTCTCTCTCTCTCTCTCTCTCTCTCTCTCACATACACAAATGCACACAGCAATGTCCACCAACCTCCAGTGCATTCACTGCATTTAGTACCATTACCGTATCATTACCATAAACTACTTTCAACACAATTACACTAATCCCAGTGCTGAGTTAGAAATAGTGGGGTTACTAATTAGAAGTACCTGTAGTGTAAAGAGTTTAACTCATGGCTGTTAAACTTGCACAACCATGTAATTTGAACCTTCTTTTAGCTCTTCCACTAAATACCTTTATTAACCCTTTAAACTCTGAAGGCTTATATGTGGGCACATACTTAATATCCTCAGGCTACTTATTCATTTCATTGTAAATTATGAATAATTAGTAGATTCTAAATTCTTAGTAGAATAATTCCTTTTTATCTTCACCGGAGGATTCTGTTTTATCCTACCCACTGTTATTACTCAAGAACAACTCAGTTAGCACCCCTATGGATCAACTAAATTGTTTAAACAGGGTAGATTATTTTTGCTGAAGGTCAGTTTGTATTTGTTCACAACTTCAATAAATAAAATAATCATTTACTTAGATGTTCTTTTGTTTGATTGATTTATTTCCAAGGCTGCAACTGCAAATACATGCCAATAACATGCATATATGTTATATTGAGCATTTACACATTAGTATATATATATATATATATATATATATATATATATGCTAATGTCTTTTCACTACTAATGCTGCAGCATTAGTAGTCTTTATATCAAATTTTGTAACAGTGATGTATATTGTTAAAGCACAATAATAAAATGTAGATCACTGGTTTAAAGTCACGGTTTGCACTAAACTGGGTGGTTATATTGCACATTATTTACCCTGATTTTAGCCCCAGTTTTCAGTCTGGCCAAGTCTATGCTGGCTGGCTCTAGTCTGTAGTTTTTTCATCAGTCAGAGTCGACAGTTGGAGAGAACTGGATAGTGTGTGAGGGCACAGACTCCAATTTTCCTCTTGATCGATTTTCAGACCAGTTGGAGCATATTAAATATGTCTGATTTTTTCATTCATAATCTGGCAGTGTATAGGGTGGGGCAAGATAAGCCAGTAGGTAAGTTGAACTATTGCCTGTTCCTAAGAAACTATAAATATTTATTGTTGCATAAGCCATAATTTAATTAGCATTTTATCTTTTATCTTTCTGTTGAAAGAAGAAGCATGTGGATGATGTGAAGCATATTTTTAAGGTTCAAAAGTTTGTTGCATGTCAAAATATTTTTTGAGGCATGGCAGGTATAATCAGCTTCATATCAAAAGTAACTGATCTCAGTTTAAACAGTTCTATCAGGCTTGCTGATGAACAGACAGTGTGTAAGGTGTGAGTGGTTTATTGAAATATTACTGTGTTAAACAATGGTTCCTACTTACCCCAACATATTTAAATGAAGTGATGTCAAACATTTAGTGTTAAAATGTTGCATCCTAATGATGAATAGATGTCATTACATTACCCTCATCCAGCACCCATCTATTCATACAATTTTTTAATCAGGCAATGTGGCAAGAGTGAAATTCATACATACTAAGAAAAATGAAAAGTACACATTTGTACTTAAAAGAGTCACTGAGGCTGTACCCTCTTAAATTAAAAGTCTTAAAAGTATCTTTCAATGAAAATCCTTTTCTCTAGCCATTTTTTGCACTAGTTAAGGTACTATTATGTACCTAGAGTACAATATTGTACCTACATTTTACCTCTGTTTTTTTGTGTAAGATCATGCAGATACACGTGGCAGTATTCATTTCAACCATTAGAGTGGTGAACAAATATGCTCACAGGTTTGTTGATGAACAGCAATGTTGAGATTTTCTAGACAGTCTCTAGAGTTTACCTAGAACAGTAATAAAACAAAATATAATACTAGCATGTTAAAAATAAAAGTGTGAAAATGTTTTGAATTTTTCTTCTTACTCAAAAATTTTAACTGGCATATATTTTATATTGACTAGATGATATATCTAGTGATATATTTCAAGCTTTTCAATATACTGATTTGTTAAATTGATTTCTGCCATTCAGAACAGTAAAAAAATTAATAAAAAAAGGTATGTAATATGTTAGTTTACATGTAATGAATATAAAATCTGACTAACATTGTATGAAATTATGAAGACAAAATAACTTTTTCACAATATTCTAATTTCCTGAGAAGCTGTGGCACTAGTATTCTAATAATTTCTGCAAACCATCTTCTAGTTCAGATCTATGGACATACACGCATTCATTAAGTATAAATGTCAAACAGCAGAATAGATGATTTAATACAATAATTATATTTAGAACTTGGACATGGTTAAAATATAGCTATTAGTGAACGACCTGTCTAATATACAGTAATTTTTCAGATGTGTTAATCTGTCATGTTCAAGCCCATGTCTGCCCATCTAGCATGTATCTGTTTTATTT
The DNA here is from genome assembly GCA_034509495.1 of Acestrorhynchus altus. Classification (NCBI taxonomy): domain Eukaryota; kingdom Metazoa; phylum Chordata; class Actinopteri; order Characiformes; family Acestrorhynchidae; genus Acestrorhynchus; species Acestrorhynchus altus. The sequence goes on from CM067519.1 coordinate 12,198,176, forward strand.
TTGTTGTTTTACTCCTAGATGTGCCTCACCCATCAGTGTCTTGTTTGTATCCTGCAAGCATGTCCTGTCTGTTCCTCAGTGCCTTCCTGACAAAAAAATGACCTAATATGGACGTAGTTGGGTTTTTGGGGTCGCATTTGGCAATCTGCCATGAGCCCTTCAGCATCCTCCTGTGAAGAAGGATCTTGATGGGACCGGGCCAGATGTTTTTTTTTTTTTTTTTTTTTCAGTCTATGTATATCCAAGGGATTATGGGATATGAATAAAACCAACACATACAACCCAGTTTCTGGATGTGTGGCAACAGTCAGTCAGAATCATGCAGTATCCTTGACTCTGAAAATATGGGGCCCAAAAATATAGTGGTCTTGTGCCTCGACTTGCCCCATTTGTCAGGAATGCACTAAGAAACATGCGAGGACGTGGATGTACTCGCAAGGTTACAAATGAGACACAGGTGGGAATGGGCCAGAGCCAGGGCAGAGACAAGAACAAAACAGACACGTGCTAGAAAGCACATGGGGAACCAAAACAAAATGGATGACAAAAGCAGCTCCAGTGTCCACGGCTATCTGGGGCGCCCGTGGATCCTGTCACATCTGCTCCAGTGTGTGCGGCACTAGACACAGCTCTAGTGTCTGCAGCGCCTGCCACATCAGCTACAACATCAGCTGCACACGGTCCATTCACTTCAGAATCCCTGGTACCCTCTGCGTCTTTGTTGGGATCAACAAATAGACAGTCTATCCCTCTGTCGGCCTACAGAACTCTGCCAAGTCTGAACTATAAGTTTGTTTTTGTTCCTGTATCTGTTCCCATTTTGCTTCCTGTGTCTGTTCCTATTTCTGGTTTTGTTATCCCTGTCCACGTCACTGTTTATGTTTCAGTCCCCATCAGTGTTCTGGTTCCCTTGCCCTGTCCTGTCATGTCCAGTACCCAGTCTCAAGTCCAATCTCCTGTCCTGTCTCGTATTCCCCATGTTTCCCATGTCTGGTCTCCTTTTTCCCAATTCCAGTCCCCTGTCATGTCTCCCATTCCCCAGGTATAGTATGTGGCCTCATCTCACGTCCAGTCCCCTGTCCTGTCTTGTGTGTCCTATATTTCTCAGGTCCAGTCTCCTGAACAGACTTGTGTTAAGTCTCCTATCACATCTTCTGTTTTGCCCCAATACCTGTCAGGTCTTCAGTCTTGTGTTCATGTCTAGTTGCGTCTGTCCTGTTCGTGTTTGTCTGGTCTCTCTCTTTCACCAGCTCTGGGGAGTGTCAGTCCACCTCCTCACCTGATCCTCTGTGCATTCTTGACAAGATGGCTAAACTTATCCACTCATCTGGATCAACTTACCCTTAACATGGGTCAAGTCCAGACAAAAGACCACTTAATTTTGGGGCTACCATTTTTTCATTCATATCTCATAATCTCTTGGATATACACAGACTTAAGTAAAAACATTTCTTCTTACCCCTTAACAGCCAATTAACATTGAGCACTAAAACTAAACTAAAACTAAAACTAAACTAACTTTACAGTCCAAATGCAGCATCTTTATTCTAGCACTAGTACATGTCCGATACAGCTCAACCATTTCTTTTAGCACAACGAGTGAGTGCAAATGGCAGCAGAAACAAAAGCTAAGAAACAAAACACAAGCAAACTATTTACTTCCATGTTTAATCTGACTCTAGGTAAAGTAAAGCAAACATATCCTGGGGTGTCTTTGTTTACGTTCAGCAGTAGGTTAAAGTGTGTGATCAGTAGTCATTTTTGTGAGTGATGGATATTTTTTCATTTGCCATAAAAATCAGCAAAACTTATTCAGGAAGTGTGAGATACCTGCTTTTTAATAATCTGCTATGACTTCTTGTAGTGTACCCAAGGCTTAATCTAATGTACATCGTTTCCTAAAACAATCAAGTGAACTACTGTATCACCTGTATCACCTCTCTTCACCACACACACACACACACACACACACACACACACACACACACACACCATACCTCCAGCTAGTAGCAAAGTAGCAAAATCCTTGGAGGATTATAAATAGGTACTGCTACACACACAAACAGTAAAGTTCTATCAGAATAGTTCTATTCAGCCATTATTTATTCAGTTTAAATCCAAAGTCTTTATTCTATAGCTGCCACTTTGATGACAGCTTTACATATAGAAACTCCTCAAACTCAAGCTTGCTGATGCGGGAGTGTTTTTTTGCCCCTTGAATTCTAATGCATATGATTATAAGGACGGCAGGCGGTGATCCTAGATCAGCAGGCCCACTCTGTTAAGCTGGGTAAACGAGGGCCCAGGATTAGCGTCCTGCCTGTGCCGCACCAACTGAAAGGAACTTGGCAGGTAATGGTGAGAGACGGGTCGGTGTGAGGGCCCAATCGACGCACCCCTGTGTTATCAGCGGCCAGCAGACTCACTGCATGAAGAATTCCCCCGTCGGCTAATGCGGTCAGAGAAAAAGGAGGCAACAACAACGGCCTGGTGCAATCGAAGCACAGCGCCGCCTTTCTTTCTCTAAGACGAGCAAATCAGACGCACAAATGCTTAGTGTGGAAAGCATGCATCTGGATTCAGCACAATATTAGAGTGCTGGGTATACACACACAAACATGCATGCTAGAATGGTGGGTATTTGTCTTGTATGAGTTTGAGCTTGTGATTTTGAATTAAAACTGAGCACAGCCGTAACATTCTGTCAGATACAATCACATCACAAACACCTAGTTTTCAATCCAGACTATAGACTCTTACTCTTTGATAAAACAGTTCTTAAACAGTTCTTAACCTAAAAATCTATGGAGAAAAGAAACTTGCTTATGTGCAAAATCACTACTCAAAACAGTTCTGAAAGCAGAACAAACACAACTGGTTCAGAATATAACCAATTAAACCAACCACGTTGGCAGAGCTTCTGTATCTGCTCATCTGAGCCTTATAGGTGGATGCATTGCATGAAATGTGTGTAATTTAGTTAGAATGTTTATATATGGGTTCTCAGACAACTATCTGGAAAACTGTATTTCACAGGATGCCAGCACAGAGAGGACAGTGACAGTGCCTAGTGATGTGTGCCAGTTAATGCATTAAAGAAAAGATTGGATAGAAGCTGTTGAATGCTGCCATATAAGCTAGCTAGCAGGTTTTCCAGGCAGATTTCTGACATCAACACCACATAAAAATAATTTCTTTAGAAAAAAAAATCTCAAACTCAATTGCACACATTTTAAACACACACACATATATATATATATCCCCAAATATGTTTCTAAAGCTCTGCCTATTGGTTATTATAGTGTCTTATTCTGTGAACTAATTGCATTGTACTGTGGGAAACTTTATGTTTTCCTTCAAGGTGAATGAAAGAGTTTCAACTCAGTGTGGAAAATTACTGTTTTACAAGGGAATTTGTCCTCTAAATTTAACCCATCTGTGCAGTGACACATACACATACACTAGGGGACAGTGAGCACACATGCTCAGAGTGGTAGGCAGCCCTATGCATGGTGCTCAGAGAGTAGCTGGGGAGTCAAGTCTCTTACCCAAGGGCATTTTAGTTTAGCTGGTTCCCTAACCACCGGGCCACAGCTGCCCTAGCTATAAAATGTAACAAGATAAGATAGATAAGATAATGCTTAATTGGTCCTGCAGTGAGGAAATTCTCAATGTTGCAGCAACAAAGGGATAGCATGGCTCTCAGTACATGAAGAGTATAAATAGTATAGTATTTACAACATTAATTAAAATTAATAAATCAATAATACTTAAGTATTAATTAACAGAAAACTCTTATCTAAACTGTGGTGTTATATTATTAATACAAGCACAAATATCAGATTCTCAGCATTAAGAGTGTCTGATTGGATCAGGGGCCAAAATAACCTCATTTTTACATCCATATATTAAATTCTTAAGAAATGCAGTCTGACAGTTCACCATTTCCACCTACTCTGTGGCATTTTAATACTACGCCAATTGGTGAGAAATGCCATTCTTCAGCTTAAAGTTCCTTTTGCTTTCCAATGGTTTAAAATGGTTGAAAAGACTGTGCTGTTTTCAGAATTTCCTAATAGTGCTGTGGTGCTACACTGATTCTTTTACCTCTTCTGAGGTAAATGTCCCAATACCCCCACCTTCTCATTGTTGGTGCCTATACAAACTGTACATTATAGTGCTTTCATGATCAGATATTTAGACTCTGTGGGATTCACTTGGTTCAGATCAGTTTGCTGACTCACATCATTGAATAACATAAATCAGGTTTATTCAACCACCTGATGAGCACTCAAAGACAGCAGAAGTGCAAAAACATCATACTGGACCTCACATGTGATCACTCCTGTTGTACCAGTGGCCATGGATTTGTGGACTAAAAAATTGTTCTGAACCCTGTCACCATTAACTCAAAACTGTTATCATATCAACAGTAGCCAACCAACCGGTCAACCAACCAGTCAACCAACCAACCAACCAACCAGTCAGTCAACCAACCAACCAACCAACCAACCAACCAACCAAACAAACAAAAAAGCCTTGTTATCCATTATCAGGAACATTTGTAATCCAGCCATTAGGGGTGTAAAACTTGTGCCTATATAAAACTATAATGGGGATCACAAATATAACTGCCATACTATATTGGTCGAGGCCCTGGTTGACAACGACAGCCTCTGGTGCTGTTGACCAGCAGGGTGTGGCTGGAAATTGGACTATGGTCAAAGACCATCGAGGAGGAGAGGAGGAAGGTGGGTTAGAAGGCAGCAAGAGAGAAGGAAAGGCAGGAGTGTGGAGGTTAGAGTAGGGACTCTGAACATAGGGACAATAACTGGTAAAGGCAGAGAGCTTGAAGACATGATGGAGAAAAGTAAGGTAGATATTCTGTGTATTCTGTGTAAACAGAGGGGATGAAGAGGTGCGGTGTGTATATGGTATGAAAGACAGAAATGCAGAAGTTCAGATGGTTGTAGATTTTGCAAAGAGAATGGAAATGGCTGTGGTGAACACATATTTTCAGAAGAGTGAAGGCCACAGGGTGACAGACAAGTGGAGGGAGGTGCACACAGGTGGATTATATACTTAGCAGGAGATGCCACCTAAAAGAGATTGGAGGTTGTAAAGTGGTGCCAGGGGAAAGTGTAGGAAGGCAGTATAGGGTGGTTGTCTGTAAAATGAGATTAGACACAAAGAAGAGGAAGAGAGTGGAGACAGAGCCAAAGATTAGACGGTGGAAGCTGAAGGAGGATGGTTGCAGGTAGTTCAAGGAAAAATTTCAACCGGCCCATGGGGCAGTGAGGAGCTACCTGAGGACTGGGAAAGTACAGCTAAGGTGGTGAGAGAAACTGGCAAGAATGTGTTGCATGTTTTGTCTGGTCAGAGGAAAGAACACAAGGAAAGTTGGTGGTGGAATGAGGAAGTCCAGGACAGTATTCAGAAGAAGGAGGCAACTAAGAAAAAGTGGGATAACCAGAAAGATGAAGGAAGTAGGCAGGAGTACTGTGAGGCTAGTTACATAGCAAAGGCAAAGGCTCAAGCCTACAATGAGTTGTATGAGAGGCTGGGCAGTAAAGAAGGAGTAAAGGACTTTGGCCAAACAGAGAGATAGAACTGGATAGGATGTACAACAGGTTAGGCTGAAAAAAGGATAGAGAGGGAAATGTACTAGTGAGTGAACAGAGAGTGTTGAGTAGATGGAAGGAGTACTTTGAATAACTAACGAATGAGAAAAATGAGAGAGAGAGGAAGACAACAGGGGGAGAGATAGTGGATCAGGAAATGCACAGAATGAGTAAGGTGGAAGTAAGGACAGCGTTAAAAAGAATGAAGAATTGAAAGGCAGTTGGTCCAGATGACATACCTATGGAGGTATGGAGATGTTTAGGAGAGAAGTCAGAGGACTTTTTGACCAGGTTGTTTAACAAAACCCTGGAGAGTGAGATGATGCCTGGTAAGTAGAGAAGCAGTGTACTGGTCCCCATTTTTTAGAACAATGGTGATGAGATGAGCTACAGTAACTACAGAGGTATAAAGTTGATGAGCTACACCATGAAGGTATGGGAAAGAGTTGTTGAAGCAAGGCTAAGGCGAGAGGTTCAGATTAGTGAGCAGCAGTTTGGTTTCATGCCCAGGAAGACTACCTCAGATGCAATTGTTGCATTGAGAATGTTGGTAGAGAAGTATAGAGAAGTACAGAAGTAGCTACATTGTGTCTTTGTGTATCTAGAGAAGGCATATGATAGGCTGCAAAGAGAGGAAGTCAGGTGTGGCTGAAAGGTATGTGAAGGTGGTGCAGGACATGTATGAGGATAGTGAGACAGTGGTGAGATGTGCAGTTGGAGTGATAAATGGTTTCAAGGTAGGGTTACATCAGGGATAAGCTTTGAGCCCCTTCTTGTTTGCAATGGTGATTGACAGGTTGACAGATGAGGTCAGGCAGGAGGCTCCATGGACCAAGATGTTTGCAGATGACATTATAGTCTGTGGTAAGAGTAGAGAGCAGAGTAGAGGTTGTAAAGGTGGATGACTTCAAATATCTTGGGTCAACCATCCAGAGCAATGGGCAGTGCAGAAAAGAAGTGAAGAAGAGGGTGCGGGCAGGATGGAGTGGGTGGAAACAGGTGTCAGGGCTGATGTGTGACAGAAGGATAGCAGGAAGAGTGAAAGGGAAGGTTTACAAAACAGTAGTGAGACCTACTATAATGTATGGTTTGGAGACTGTGGCTGTATCTAAAAGACCGGAGGCTGAGCTGTAGGTGCTGGAGATGCATTTGCTGAGATTTTGTTGGGTGTGACAAGGATAGACAAAGTGATAAAAAATTAGAAATGAGCACATCAGAGGGACAATGAAGGTGGGGCCAGGTTGAGATGGTTTGGACATGTGTTGAGGAGGAATAGTGGATATATTGGACAAAGAATGTTGGAGATGGAGCTGCTGGGCAGAAGGAGAAGAGGAAGACCTCAGAGAAGGTTTATAGATGTAGTGAAGGTGGATATGGAGATGGTTGGTGTAACAATAGAGGAGGCAGGGGATAGGGCAAGATGGAGGAAGATGATCTGCTGTGGCAGCCGAAAGAAGAAGAAGAAGAAGTAGAAGAAGAAGAAGAAGAAGTAGAAGAAGAAGAAAGAACATTTGTGCCAAGTTCCATCATGAGTGACTGTAGCATATCAGAATAAAAATAGCTTAAGCCTTAAGGTAATAAATGTTCAAATAAAAACCAGGCCATTATAGGGAGACACAAACCTGAGCATCTAAACTGATCCCAGCAAACAACGATGATGTCCAAACCTGACAGAACCTATTGTGAACATAAATTTCAAGCTCTAAGAGCTGTATTCCAAGCAATTTATAGTGCACCATTCTGTAGTGGTGGGAAGTGGCAAAGTACTTAATTTAATCTGGTACTTCAGACTCTTTGTGAAATAAATACACAAGTTCATATTCTCAAACCTACGTAAATGTATTATAAAATGATAGTGTCATAAAAATTTAATTAATTTTTTTAAACATTTAATTTAACTTTAAATTTAAATTAGCATGTGACATGCTGTTGTGACTTGAGACATTGCAGGTGTTGTCACAACAGCTATCACTATGCCATTGGTGACATAGCACACATACATTCAAATCTTTTCAATACCACAGCCATGCATGGTCTGAAGTCAGAGAATAGGAAGGCCACCTCCATTTGTTTAGGGGGAATTCTAACCTGCAGAAAAGTAAACAAATTGATTTGGAAGGACACAGACTAACCATATAAAACATTGCAGCTCATTTACTAATGTGCTTAAGACTCAATTGTATTATTTACCAAAACAAGAAGCAAAAACATTCCAAAGCAAATTCACACTCCATTTAAAAAGCCTGAATTCCATATAATAGATTTGTGTGTGTGCTGTAAGTATACTCCTGATTATAAGTCGTGATTAAGAATTCAGTTTGAACCCAGATTATGTGTATGTATGTGTGTGTGCGTGCGTGCGTGCGTTTGTGTGTGTGTGTGTTTGGCACAGAGAACAGCAGGCAGGTGTCAGGAGGCCTTTGGCTTTGAGGTGAAGGTGATAAGCAGATGAATAATGCCCGCTCCTCCTGAAGGTTCTCGTCTGGGCTCTGGGTGTGTGCAGTGGCTTTAAGATGACACATAGGCACACATCCTGCTCTCTCATCGCCGTGGCGACAGGTCAGCCGTGAAGGCACCACCAGCTGTTCTCTCTTTCCCATCGTGCACTTGCTCCTCCCAACCTCAGCTCACTCTCACTGGCTCTTGACTTTGCAGAGAGTGATGCGGGATGCTTGAGAGTACCGTTTATGTGTGACTGAGCAGAACTTTTGCCAGTGTGAGTCCATACATGTGTATGGCCGTGTGTCAATGACTTCTGTACTGGTGTCACTTTTATGTGTATATGTGCATATCTAAGTGTGTAAGCAAGCATAGATTGCGTGTAGCAATACAGGAACGAGGAATGCTTGCTGAGGTATTACTGTAATGTTAAAGAGGCCATAGCATGGAGGTGCAAATTGTGTAATAGAGTTTGGACTCTGAACCAGATCCAACTTCATTTCTGACCCTAAATCCCCACATATCACATACTGAGTCTCATATTCACCAATGGATTCTCATATTCACCAACACTCTATTAAAACAACATTATGTACATTATGTAGCAAACAACGCACTTTGCACTTTATATACCTCTCAGAGTTCCTACACACACTGGAAAACTATTCACACACCTCAGAGTTATTTAGTTATTTAGTTATTATTTATTTTTTTCTACTCAGATTGCACATATTTATTCTGTTATTCTGTTTATTCTGTTTACCCTCTCCCTACCTTCTCCCTTCTCCCCTGTTGATCTGTGGGTGCAGACAGTTGTAAAGAAGCATTTCACTGCATGTTGTACTGTGTATAACTATGTACGTGACAAATAAATCGAAGCTTGAACCTTGAACCTTGATCTAAATATAACAATAAATTTGAGCTTCAAAAATTACTGTCTACTCCTTGGTCCATATATGGACATTAAGCTGCAAAAACAGCAAATTTTACAGTTAATTCCCAACTTTTGTGATGTCATGAAAACCAAGGTATTTTATGTTTGAATAAAGTGTTTGTTTTTCATAATTTTATTCCAAAGGGTAAACGGTCAGATATTTTAAACACGTAAAGTGACAAATATCAGGCCTTTTTATTTTTCGGACTGTGTAATTAGTAAATATCTTCAAACAATATCTTAGTCAAACAAAGTCTTACTGATCAAAGTAAAAAAACATAAAAGCTTGAATATTCACACTCAGTTCCTCTAGATTTTGTGGTAAATGTTGATCGTGCATCCAATAGCATCCCACACATTTTCAGTCAGGGATAGGTCTGGAGATGTGTCTATTTGAATAGTGCACACAGATTCAATAATTGTCTGGACCAAGACAAAAGTGGGACTCGGGACTGAAGCTGTCCTGTTACTATTAAGAGTGACTTCATGACAGTCTGGAAAACACCACTCCCATTTTTAGCAACACTGATGTAATGTTAAGGGCAGTTGTCATGGTCTGGGTGCATGAAGTCCTGTGCTGTGCAGCAGTCTGCCAAAAGAGCTGAGAGGATGAGCCATGGAGGGCATCAATGCTCACCGAATATTTACAATCGTGGCTTTTGGGTCTGACTTCCTGGATCCCTACATTGCAACTTCTCTCCAACTGCTCAAATAGCTTTCCAACTGCTCTCAGAGGCATATGTCACTTGCGCACACACACACACACACACACACACACACACACACACACACACACACACACACACACACACACACACACATATATATATAAGTCAAATGAGATGGGTGAGGTTTTGACTTTCTATTAATCATTTGGGCAGTTCTCTCTGAAAGTTTTCTTGGCCTTTCTGAACTCACCTTCATTTCCACAGTTAACTGACATTTCTTAATTGCATAACAAACAGAAACAACGTAAATGTAATCATGCATATAGTTCCACTGTGCTTGCACACACGGGAATTTGGGGAGTTAAGTGCCTTGCTCAAGGGCACCTCAGTCATGTCCTACCATGAACCAGCAGCCTTCCAGTCACAAGACTTGTTTCCTAACCACCAGGCCACAGCTGTGTGAAACAGCTACCTGAACTGAACTACTAGTACCGACTGTACTATCATCTCCTCCTGCTTTGTGTTCATCAGCAACTTTTCCTAGTGTTAGATATCTGCTTAGAGGAGTTAATGACTGCTGATTTTTGGCACAGGATTTGAAGAGTATTTATAAAAGTCTGAAATTTGTGTTTTTGGCCTTAAAGGCACAGTACCAAAACCAGCCTGTTAAATTCTGCGGGAATAAAGAGGGGATAAAAAAGGAGATGAGCACTGTGCAAATTCAGTTTTTTTTGTGCGCAAACCCACATAAACATTGTGGATCTCAGGAAAATTCATAGAATACAAGGCAAATGTAGGATATGGGCCCTTTACCCTGCTGTGATGTTCCATGGGGATGGATCAATGGTTTGAGGTTATTGTCTCTTTCTAGGAAATGTGTCTGTGAACTAGCGGCTGACATGGCGTGATCTCACAGCTCTTTCAGAGCCATTTCAGCTGCTGTAGATCTTCTGACTGAAGAGGGGTTTTCATTTTTGTCCTCAACCATCCCAAATTACCATCCAGCATCTTCTAGGACTGCATTTACTCTTTTGAGGCCCAATGGCTGAGTTGGGTAGAGATGTGTTTCACTCTACAGCACCTGCCACACTACATGGCCCAGCACTCACAGACTGCTTAATCTTTTATAAGTAAAGACATGCTGCTTTAAGAACGAATGATACCTACAAGCATACAGCATGCCTTGAACTGAATGCCTTTCTTATCATAGGGAGAGACGAGAGAGAGAGAGAGAGAGAGAGAGAGAGAGAGAGACCCAAGCCACTGCATATATCTTACATCAATTAGTAGTGTATTATAATAATAGTAATAATAATAATAATAATAATAATAATAATAATAATAATAATAATAATAATAATAATAATAATGATAATAATAATAATAATAATAATATGCCTAGTGCAGGACCCTTTAGATAACAGAGTTGTGTAACATCAGTGGGTTTTCCTGCTGCTCTCACTCTCTCTCTCTTCCTCTCCACACTGTCTCTATGGCAACCACTCTCACAAACCACTCAAAATAGAATCACAGTTGCTGGAAAAGCAGAATTTTCGACTGATCGTTCCACCCAAGATGCAAAAAATCCTCAGTTTTCAGGCTTTATTTAGTTACACAGTGAAGTGCCTATGATGATCTCAATGTTGAATCAAAGCTGAAGACAAAGAGGCTGATATTTTGTTCTTGACTGATGAGCACATTGGTGGAGTGTTTTACGATACAAGTAGATAGATGCTGTCTCCGATCTGAAAGCGAACTGAAAATACATAAAGAAGGTTGTTTGCCCACCTCAAAACTGTTCATCCATGCTGCTCTTTGGCATGCATATCTATCTCTGCAGTCAATATGCTCAGCTTTTTCCACAAGAAACTGTGCTACTGTATGTGTGTGGGGGGAGCAAGGAAGAGAGAGATAGATAGAGAGAGAGAGAGAGAGAGAGAGAGAGAGAGAGAGAGAGAGAGAGAGTTTGGGAGTAGAATGATTTGGATGATTTCTGCCAGAGACAAAAGCGAAGGACTGACTCAGACGTGACAGCTGTCCATGAAATCTAAAAACAGCTGCAAGAACACATCAGAGCAGAAGCTCAGCCTCCAAAATGTAGGAGTGCCAGAGCACACAAAAAACTCTCATGCACCCAGGTGATTGATCTAATCTAGCATAATTGCATTTAGTACATTGTCCCTTACATCATTACAGAATGCCTGACCTATTCTCTTGGAACCAACTGCAGCTAAAGGAGATATATATAGAATTACACATGGAAAAAGCAGCAGATATTAGAATGTTGCATCATTTGGGCTCAAAATATGCACAAATTAATTATCTAGTAGTGCCTGGCATTTTTTGCAGAAATTAATCTGCAGTTTATTAAACTGTTCAGAAATGATGTACAATAATACATTTATTGTATTTCAGAAAACAGTAACCCTGTATTTAATATCTTATTTTATATCCAGCCAAAACAGTGTCCTGTGGACAGCATTAAAACACTCCAGCAGTCCACTCCAGGTCCACTAACAGTACAGGTGTGTGTTAAATACACACTAACACAACACCACCCTGTCAGTGTCACTATAGTGCTGAGAATTACCTCCTCGACCCTCATAATACTTGCTCTGTGGTGGTCATGTGGGGTCCAGACCACTGACGATCAGAATGAAAGGAGACTAACAAAGTATGCAGAGAAACAAATGGACTAACAAATGTAATTTTAATTTTAAAGTTCTACATGTAGTTCTACTATATGGTTGATGGAGCTGATAAAATGGACAATGAGTGTATAAACAAGGTCAATGTCATACTTCATTAAAAAAAGTAAGCTGACATTTTATATTCATTACATATAAAATATAAAATACATCTCCAGAAAAAAATGAGACACTTTTTTCTTAAATTATCTCTTCTAAATTTATGGATGTAATTAGTTTTTATTATTTTTTTGGCTTAAGCATGAATTTTAACTGGATTTATTAGCATTATTTGAGGTTTAAAAACCTTGGATATGTTTTGGTATTTTGAGCAGTTGTCATTTCTGATCATGTGAATGTCTCTTAATTCTGGAGTTTAGACCTACAGAAATTGATGCTTAGTTTTGTATAAATTGTTGAAATTTGATTTGTAAAAAATTGTAGCTGTACATGTAGAAAAGCTAAACATTCTTTTTTTTTTAAATAATATGAATCTGGAAGTTGTATATATATATATATATATATATATATATATATATATATATATATATATATATATATATATATATATACACACATCTTCTTGATGCATGTGTACATGTGTTAGACTTTCATAATCTCAGACATGCTGGAAAAGCAAATGAGACAGGGGGTTTTGTCTGAGTGTGTTCCCTGTGGACCACTGGCTCCGTGTGTGTACTTGTGTTGAATGTTGTTAAGTCCTCTGAGAGTGACTCACTTGCATTATTCTTGCCTCACTGACTTCACATGAACAACCTCAGCCTCAAATTCCCCCACATCCAAGGCCCACAAACCCTACAGTGCATAATCTCAAATCTTCCACCTCTATAATGTCTACTAACCAATAATCTCAAACTTTGGGACCACCAAACACTGTTGACCCAAAACCTCAGTCTCTAGCAACCTCAAAGTTGATCCATCTCCAGTCTCAAACTTTAGCACCCAAGAGCCTTAATTCCTAACACCCAATCAGCCTCAAATTCTGCTATCCAAAAAAGAAGACCCAACCCAACACCATCAAAGTCTTCAACAAATCAAAAACCTGCCACCTACATCCAACTTCCTGAAACCCTACGCTTACCAACTTCAACCTATCATTGCCATCAACAACCACAAGTCAGACATTTTGAAACACTTACACATAGCAGTAAACGTAATGTGAAGTTCTACCTCAGCCTCTGAAAAACTCAAACCCCTTTTACAACCTCAAAGTCTGTCCCCCACAACTTTAAACACTCAAACTGTTCCTCATACAACCTCAAATGTGATAAAACACAGGTCCATCAAACTCAAAATCTGCTGCCCTCAGTACTCTTCTCAGCTACAAACTTCAACTCCACAATCATTTCATCTCTCACAGTAAGTTTCTTGCTCTACAGCTCATTTACTTGGCCTCTGCATAAGGCACATTAAAACCACCATTCCCATGGGAGCATGCAATTTCTCCCTCGGCTGCAGATCATTCTGTATTCTTTCATTTACTCCCGGAGGGAACGCTCCGTCTCACCTGCGGTTCACAGCTTGGGCAGCTGTGGCCTCAGATCTGCGACTAATGAAGGATCATCTGCATTCTGTGCCAGAACAGCTCGGCTGGCTAAAGGCCTCATAAAATAGTAATCTGCAACAATTACCCTGAAAATCCAAGGTGGGCAAAAATGCTCACTGCCAATTAGCCTGGCCACTGATGCCCAGAGAATAACCTGTGTTAGATATGGAACATGGCGCATTCTATGTTGAATGAGATCTATTGTATCTGGAAGCTGAACTGAGTGTGTAGAAGAAAGAGAGTTGAAGAGAAGAGAGTTCTGCTGCTTGTAGACGTGGTGAGACTTCTAAGAGGCTTGACGGAATATGACCACATTATTCCAGTTCTGTGCTCAATTCACCAGCTTCCAGTTATTTCGCTCTCATTACAAACTACCATTGCTTTTATGAGGCCATGCTTCAAAGCACTTGCTTTCTAGGCTACTTGCTTATTTTTTCACACAAATGAAAAATCAAAAGAGTATAAATGACTGATTTTCTTGTCTTAGTTATGTCCACCAGTTCTTTTCAATAGCTAGGAGTAGTTCATCAACCTGTGCAAAGGATTGATGCATAAAGAACAGCAGTCCAGGAGTGCCACCTGTCCTGCCTATTTTTGTGTTCTCACTCATACAAACCCACCTTATACAACAAATCAGCTTATTACCAGTACACATTTATTTTCTGTTCCAAGACACCTGATGTATTGCATCAAAATTTGATAATTAACTACAGAGTTGGATCAAGAATGTTGAGACAGGAAACTCCAGGGTCAAGCAAAGGCATTATATAAATTAATTCATTGGAATGTTGGATTCGATTTTTTTTCTATGTTTAAATGTTTAAATTTCTTTCTTATACAGGAAAATGTAACCAGCTTTGACACGTTTGCCTATAGTTTACTATGTTTTTTCTTTAGTGTTTCAATGTGGGTTGTGAGCAGATGCAAAGTGTAAACCTGATTTGATTTACAACACAGAACCCAATACACCCACTGCTGAAGGCTTTGAGTGAGTGTATGTTTTGATCTACACAGTACTGTGTGTGTGGTCTGTAAGCCATAGATATAACTTGGTGTATGTCCTCCACTCAAATGGCACTGTTTTCCTCTGCAACTAATCAGTGGAATCTTTCTCTGCAGAGAGCATTTTTTTCTAGCACACAATCTCACTCAGCCAGATGCACTTTTTTCTGCTGCTAATGAAAGATCATCTCATTTGCTCTCCCTCCATACACCTCTTAGACATGTCTGAGCTCATGCAGGCCTTCAAGTGCCCAACACATATGGCTGCCAGAAGCATGAAACAAGTGTCAATAAAACATTGCAGGAAAATGTAATTTCACAGACACATAATTTCGAACTTTAATGTTCCACATCCACACAATTCCATGTCCGCACACGATAGCCCTCATGTATTTTCTGATTCTTGAATAACCCCTGCCCTGCACATTCCCAGCTCTCAAGCACTCACTAAATTCAAGAAGGTCTTTTGTAATTAACTAATTTGGTAGGTCAGGTGTGTAAGAAAAAGGAAACCTCCTAATCATGAAGACCAAATCACATTTCATCTTTTAGTATATGCAATCCTACCTGTGGCCTCCACCATGCCTTCCAAAATCACCACAATCTCCAGCTCCTCCTTAGCCAAGCTGGCTTTGGAGATCTCCCAGAAAGGACTGTGCTGGTTGATCTCGTGGCAGATGATGAGCGGGGACACAAGGAAGAGGCGGTCGTCGCCTGTGTCGTAACCCACGTTCATGTCTGTTTGGTTAAGGGGGATAAACTCCCCCTCCTTGGTCTGTTTGGACTTGATCAGTTTGGCTCGAATGGAGGCCTCCACGATGTGCGAGTTCCTCAGGTCCCCCACACGGAACATTAGGCACAGGCGCCCATCACGCACAGAGATCACGGCGTTGGTAGAGAACACCAGTGTCTCTGCTCGTTTCTTGGGCTGTGAAATCTTCACAAACATGCAGCCCACCATGAAGGCATTCACGATGGAGCCCAGCACTGACTGCACCAGCAGGAGCACAATGCCCTCAGGACACTTGTCTGTGATCACCCTGTAGCCATAGCCAATGGTGGTCTCTGTCTCTATGGAGAACAAAAATGCAGAGACAAAGCCCTCCAAGTTGTTAACGCACGGCGTCCATGTCGCATCCCCTATGTGCTCCAGGTCCCCTCGCACGTATGCGATCAACCACCACATGAGGCCAAAGAACAACCACGTGACTGTGTAAACCAGTACAAAAATGAAGAGATTGAACCTCCATTTCAGGTCCACCAGCGTGGTGAAGATGTCCGTAAGGTACCGGTAGGTCTCCCGGACGTTGCCATGGTGCACGTTGCACTTGCCGTCCTTGCGGACATAGCGCTGGATCTTACGCTTGGCTCTGTCAGGGTCCTGAAGCTGCTTGGGGATATCATCTCGGGCCTGCTTGGGCAGCCGGGGCTGTCTGACTGTGATGGGGCTCTCCACATCCTGCTCCATTGGGCCTTTGGGAAGGATCTGAGCCTGGAGGCAAGACACAAGAGATGATAAGCCCATATTGTAGTACAGTTTGCATCACTAGCTTGGTTACTCATTCATAAATCATCTAATTACACAGCTCTTTTATACAACTCAATTATACATTCATATATTAAAAGATGAGCCATAGTTTATTTGCACTGCTGATCAGGGTGAAGGCTTAACCCAAATCAGTCCCCTGAAAAAATCAACATAAAAGTTTCTCCACCTTTATAGTGGGTTAAATGTTGTCCATTATAAATATGAGTGTTTGTGACAACTCCTGTTTGACTTATCGTCACAGCAGGCTTTTTGCTAAACAGCAACTTAATGATCCTGAGCGCTGCTTCTGTTTCTCAGGAGGTCACACACAGGAAGGAATAAAAAAACCCTTTGTCTTGTAATGAAGAAGAACACAGCAAATGCTCTGCAGTACTACACACAAAAATACATTTTCTTGCAGATCTAAGAGTGCTGCATGCAGATAGCAGTGGTTGGCAATGCAGAGATGAGCCTTGCCAAGGTTCAGGTTCGAATACCAGCTGTTAAATGCCACCCGTTGATCAGCAATCTTAAGAAAGCAACTGGCAGAATTTGTGTTTTGTGACTATTTCTGAATGTGCCGGATCTCTTTTTTACACAGATAAGTCAGTGTGACCTCGTTCTGTCGTTCTGTGATTAGCACAGCTGCAGTAGAATTTTTTTAATGACAAATTGGTAAAAAAGAATTCAGCTTTCCTTGCAAGAGATGTCTTGTACTTCAACACAATACAATTCAGTGCATGGTGGCACATCAAATGTAGGTAGGTGGTAGAATAAAGTGCAGTACTTTCTCTCTCCCCACCTCCTTGGGGAGCAAACCTGTAACCTTTCAGTCCTGAACCCTGCTTCTCTAGACCATAGCTTCCCTTGAGTTACAGTATGATATAAGCAAAGCAATTACACAATGTTAAAAATCTGTCCAACAACGGTTACTGTACCCAGACAGATACTGCTCAGGATTCACCCTGAACACTGAGTTCATACTTTAATAGTTATTTTTTTCTTCCTCAGCCTCTATATAGTGCTTCCCCAGAGAAATACAGTAATTCTATAAGTATGTTCCCTATATAACAGTGTCTGTGTCCAGACCCAGACGCTGTCCTGTCCAGACCTGGACCTAAAAATGATAAACTGAGGTCTGTTGAATTTTGACAGTGATTATTTATCATTTTTACAGACACAAATTACATTTTGTGGCTTCTACACCACAGGTTTTGTGGCCCAGGAAAATGCCTACATTTTACATAACACACGTGATCCTACTTAACCAGTCAGATGTGTGCATACAGGGTAGGGTTCCAGACAGTGCTGCTTCACCGTTTGTTTGTTTTTTTTGCTTGTTTTTTTTTTTTTTTTATCGCGCTGGCCAATAAAAAATAGCACACAGGACAACATATCAGCTCTTTTGGGATGCTTTTGGGATGACGGTGTTGTGTGGAGTAAATCCAGAGACATTATAAATAAGGACACTGGTCACTTGTTGAAATATGAACTGGTGACCATTCTCCTTATTTATAACATGTGAGGTTTTACTGTATATACAACAGTGAAATCCCAAAAGCAGCCCTTATAACCATACACTTAAAACCAACAACATATCAACAGAATTTCACATTGTTTGAATGTCAACATTTTGATGTTTAGCAGACATTGGGTTTTGGTCACCCAATCTCATAAGAAACGTTTGTGTTTTACATGATGTTTAGAAAAGATTTTGGTTATTGAACAACACATCAGCTGTCGTCACTTTTCAGCTGGCATTACACATTGAACTAAAATTCAACTTCTGGTCAACCTACATTTAATCAGATCACATCATCTAGTGATGCTAGTGGCCTGCTGGGAAGCAGAATTAGAACTGGGTGGGAGATAATGCAAAGTCTGCTAGATATGGGGGTCTTTATAGGTTGAACACTGATGCAAATTTAGGCTACATTTATTAGTAACTCTCTTAATAATGTGGTGCATCTTTACCACACACAGCAGATTACCTTACACAGATTCAGGTAACTCATTCCTTTCTTAGAGCAGTTGTTCTCAACCCTATGCCTGGAGTACCACTGTCCTGTTTGTTTTAGTGTTTCCCCTAATTCCAGCACACCTGATCCAACTAATGAGCTAACTGAGGAGCCCTTGCTGAGCCAAACTGGGTGTGTTCCAGCAGGAAACCTCTAAAACAAGCAGGGCAGTGGTACTCAAGGACAAGGATTGAGAACCACTTAGAGTGGAAAAAATTTGAACACACAAGTTTCAAGCTGATATTTAATTTGGCAGAGTGAGTGCAGTGACACGCGGGGTTTGGAAATAGAGACACTACTTCATAAAGTAAGTAATTGACTTGTAAATGACTTTCTTGTGATGCCACTGCCCAGGTATTTAGCCACAAAGATGCACAATTAAGGCTCCAGTTAGCATTAAAGTGACTTAATCAATACTTTGGGACCTAGAGAATAACATGTAATTAGTCTTTCCCTCATTTAGAACTAATATCTTTTTCATGACTATAATTGAAGCAGAGATGGAATGATTAGCTGTGGCTGTGCATGACCTGCAAATTTCAAGCCTGTGCCTGTGTCTGCAACTGAGTATCTAAGGAAGGGACAAATCCTGAATCAAAGCTTACATCATGAACATGAGTCCATTCAAACTCTCCCTTCATCCATCCGTCCCCTATCTTCCTCCCTGCCCCCTCTCACTCCATTCTACAGAACTGTCAGACCTCATTGTGCTCTGGCCATGAAGCACTGCTCTCTTTCGTTCTCCGGCTTGCAGCTATGTGGTGGCACACAGAGGATAGTGCTGGCATAAGTATGACTAAAAACGGACTACCTGGGATAATGTCCTTGAAAGTACCTTTTTAATGAGGAAAAAGAGAGGACTCTCCAAACCTCTCCAAGTCAACCCTTAAATGTCCTTATTGTACTGATATCGTAGCTGGAAAATGCCAAAAACTGAGTCCACGTAGGACATGTCAGTACAATAGTTTTTTAGTGATTGATATTTCCATTGACTCAAAGAAAACCCAGAATTTTACAGTATTTAAAAGAAAGATTTTTCAACATAGGATAGCATGGAGGTGCAGAGCTTGCTCTATCACCATCTATGAGGATTCTCTTGTGTTCTCCCCTTGGAAAGCACTAAGAGATTAGTGTGTTCTCCTGGTAGTCTCATTTCCTCACACCTTCTTAAAGGCACACATGATATTTTCCTATGCAAAACTGCTTCTAAGTCTGAGTGAATGGATTTGTCCTGTCCTGAACTGGTGCCCTGTCCAGGAGGTAATCCTGTCATGTGCCCATTGATTCTGGACCCACTGTGACCAGGAAGTAAATAAGAAGAATTTTTATTGATAATATTATGTTTCTTTAGACTGGTACCCATACAAATTCATAGAATATCCTGTTTTTGGGATCAAAAAAATTAATCTGGTTAGGATTTCTAAATTACGTAAAATGCTCTGGATTTTGCTTTGATTTCATGTCAGTCTGATATTGTATGTATCAGAGTGTACATCATGAAAGCATAGGAACACAATAAAATGTGTTGGGGTGGTAATTTGCATTCTAATAAACATAGTAAAAGAAGTGCAGACCTTACATGTTCCCAGAATTCAGAATGCTTCAGCATGTGGGAGATTCTTTTTTTTTTACAAACCTCACAAGCTCTGGAGTAACCTTCCAGATAATGTTTGGGACTCAGACACAGTATAAATCTTTACGTCTAGGCTGAAAACTTACTTGTTCAGTGTAGCTTTTGGTAATTAATGTCTTAGCTTAGTTAGAGGCTGCAGATCAAGGGTTTCCTGGACATAGGGATTCATGGTAAACTGGGATGTTGGTAATGTCTTCTGACACCTTCATGTGATCACTCAGGTTTGTAACGATGGAGAGGTTGCACACCAATGTTTCAGGACCCTCCCATGTTTGTTATCTTCTGGTTCTCTCCTTAGTTAGACTCTTATAGTCAGTTCTGCTGGAGTCACCCGCCACACTCTTGTAATGTTGGCTTGCTCACTGGGGGACTTATGTCTGTATCCTTGTTTCATGTGTTGTTCACCTTTAATTTGATTGATTACATTTTTGCTCCCAACTGTGTCTGTCTCAAATTATGTCACTTTTGATGTCATTTAAAGCAAAAATGCATTATTTATTCCACAAGTTTCAAGTGGGTTAAGGTCAGAACACTGACTACACCACTGCAACACTTTAATCTTTTCCCCTTTTAAACCAGGCCTTGGTTTACTTGGCCATCTGGTTGGGGTCGTTGTCCTGTTGGAAATGATAACCCATCTTAAGATTGCTGATGGAGGAGTGGAGTTGTTAGGCCAAAATCTCCAGATAGGACATCTTCCTGTGGATGCAGACCAGATTGCCAGGTCCCTTGACTGAAAAGCAGCCCCACAGCATGTTACTTCCACCACCATGCTTGATTGTAGGGATGGTATTCTTGGTCATATTCAGTGCCATCTTCTCGCCCAACCCTGTGGGTGTGGATGGCACCACAGAGCTCAATCTTGGTCTCATAATACTAGAGAACCTTGAACCAATTTGCCTCACAGTCCTCTAAATGATCATGAACAAACAGAAAAGAAAATAATTAATCTAAGCATGTGAATCTCATTTACCTTAATACCCCAATTACTTCTTAATACTCAATGGAACCAAACAGAAAAGAATCTAGTGGTTTGAGGGTTTTAATAATAACTGACCCTCTGGTAAAAAATTTCAAAATGCTAAGTAACCTCTAAATCTGTAGGGGGTAGAATACTACTTGGAGGCAGAACACACATAGTCACTGTAGAGAAGCACTGCCATAGGACTGTTGGCACCATGCCTAATGCCAGGTGGGGGATAGAGGGATATAATGTGCCCCAGCTTTGAGGTGTGGAGCAGTGCAATTGTATTCTCTGGAATGATGGCGTGCCATCTTGTACTTTTGGTGGTCATCTAACATCATGACCTCACTAAAGCTGAACTTTCTTGTTGCTGAGTTCAATGAGATTTCTTACAGCATTCATGCAGCAGTGCTCTGAAATCTGGTAGCAAGCCTTCCCTGCACAGTAGAGACAGTTACTACTGATTTCAGAAGAATCAACGAATGAACAGCTGTCAATTTAATAATTACATTTCAGTTCATGACTTTAGTGTTGGAAACAACCTTTGGCACATTATCTGTGCTTAACATATCTCAATAAATGGCACCCTTTTCATACAGTCCTACCCTTTACCCAAACCATAACCATACATAGGCTGTTTACAGCTGCTTTGCATTCAGAATGTAGGATAGACTGTAGAGCTTGCAGAATTTTAGAGCACAGAGGCTTGAGGAAATTAAAAGCAAGATTGCAAACATCATCTCTATTGCACGGGCATATCACTTCAAATGTGCGATGAGGGAGAGAGGGAGCGATGGGGGAGAGAATGAAAAGAAGAAAGGATGAGAAGAAATAAAGACACTCTTGTATGACTAATTCCTCTGTCACTAGCTGCCGGCAGCAATGCAGACAACATGCAGGTAATTCAATTAGCAAAGGATTCTCTCTCTCTCTCTCTCTCTCTCTCTCTCTCTCTCTCTCTCTCTGTGTCACACCCACCCACACACACACACACACACACACTCAAACAGATGAATGTTGGCAATAAATCATAACTGCCCTCTGAAGGTCTTGGGCCTAGAAGTCAGTAGTCAATGTTATTTTGAAGAAAAAAGGCTCATTTATGCTCAGTGCTAAATGCATACATACACATATATTTTAATTTTGTCTGTGTTGGTGCACATTTTCTGAACGTATGGATAACTTGAGCAAAATCACTACTCAAACCAGTTCTGGAGGCAGTTCTACCACTGAGGCCAAACAAACGTAATTGATTTTGAGAGTAACCAATTAAAATAACCAGTAGGCAGAGCTTTCAGCTTATGTGTTTCTAAGAGGAACTATTAACTATTGAACATCAGGATTAAAGCCGCATTTACAAAATGGAATTGAAGGTGCGCCTCTCCATGTTGGAATGCAGTAAAGTAAAGATAGGATTGAAGCTGTGGAATGCTGCCTTGAATGCTAGCTAGCAGCAGCAGATTTTATGCAGATTTTGAGAAACCAACAAACTCAAAAAACTCAGTGCATCCATATATACAGCTCTGAGAAGCAGACAGCTTTGCTTACTGGTTATTTTAATTTATGTCTGAACTAACTGAACTATTACATGAGTGTATGAATGTGGTCAGAATGAAGCAGTATCCCAGGAAAAAGTGAGGACAATGTAGCTAAGTGAAACACGACCACCGCCATATGGACTTATAAAAGAACCATCTCTGGCAGAAATGTATTTACACTATTCAATAAGTTCAAAGTTCAGCTCATCTATATTGTTCCAAAAATGTTCTAATACTGAATGAATTTCCATTACATTTATTGTTTTCTTGATTGTTCTAAAATGTTCTATTATATTTATATTGTCCTGCCTTATGTGTACTGTTTCAGAATGTTCTCTGTTGTGGATTTTCACTATTCAAGAAAGTTCTACTCATCCATATTGTTCCAAAATGCTCAAATACATTTAGATGTTTTATGGAATTTCTAAACATTCATGGTCTTCTAGATTGTTGTTTCTAGATTTGTCACATTGTTCTGAAATTTTCAACCCCATTCACATTATTCTAGTGTTCTGTCTCACCTGCATTGTTAAAGACATTTCTATATTTCTTCTATTCTAGAATGTGCTACTCATACATACTGTTCCACAATGGACTAAAACATTTATATAGTTTGTGAAGTTTCTATACATTTACAGTTTTCTAGATTGTTCTCTCGTTCACATTTTCTAAAATGTTCTACCACAAAATAAAATGTTCTAGAGGACATTCACATTGGTCTAGAGGATCCTCAACAGGATTACTGGACTGATCGCTGGTTTAAGAACATTCTCCCTGTCCACTCTGTCTTAGATTGTTCTCTTGTATCAACACAATTCTAGTTCTACCTTTCTGTATTATAACAAAATGTTCTAACACAATTACACTTTCTCAGAATTCTCTCTACATTTGTTCACACTCAACTAGAATGTTCTCCCTGTTCACTCTGTTCTAGAATGCTCTGTTGACTTAAACATTTTCTCCCTCATTCACCATGTTAAGCATGTCCTCGTCCATGCACAATGTCCTAAAAAGTAACCATCCTCCTATGGTCCAGATCTCTCTCTCTCTCTCTCTCTCTCTCTCTCTCTCTCTCTCTCTCTCTTCATTGTACTAGAATCATATTCTCCTTCATCCTGCTAAGGAGCATTTTTGCTTATTCAAAGAGTTCTGTTCTACTTAACACTATATCACTTTGTTTGTCAGTTCTTTTTCTGGACATTCTTGAACAACCACTGACATTTGGTGCTGGACTGTTGGAACGCTGATGCTTGTTGGGCCTATGATTCAAGCCCTGTGAGTAACAGATGGTAATATAAACTGATCTCAGATCAGTTATGATTATAAGAAAGTTAGACATGTGCCTCCATATCCTCTGTGTATGTGATTCACCTCTCTGAATTTCATTATTACTTCTAATATAAGAATCCAATAAAGCAGCATAGATGGTCGTGCAGAGATTATCACCAATCCAGGAGTGTATTTTTGTGATGAGTTGGGGTGGCAGCATGACCTTTCAATGTGTCTGTAAGAATGAGACATTAGAATGAGGAGTTGGTGGGGTGCTGGTGGGATGAGTTTTGTAAAGTTCAGAAGTCCTTAAAAGTTCCTTATCTTGTTAACTTAACTTTAACAGTTGTGCAATTTCACTGGCTTCCGTTATTATTAATATTTTAAAATTACCATAACATTTACAGCACCTTGTGCAGCCAGTTTCAAAATTCAGGAGCACTTCCACCACCAATAATTGAGTTTGTTACACTCTTGTGGTTCCTATATAGCTATCAGGTTTTGTCACTCATGTATGTTTGCAGTGTGTAATGTTACTGGAGCACCATTTTGGTGGTAAAGTCCTAGTATGGTTTGCAGGGAAAATAGTAGAAATTAACCTTTTGTTAATCCATCCATCCATCCATCCATCCATCCATCCATCCATCCATCCATCCATCCATCCATCCAGATCTGAGCCTTCAAACGTATTAAATGTCCCTCCCATTAAAGCAAAATATTACAAACATTTGACACATTTATGCTGGAATGATGATGGGTTCCTAAATCATATTCCTAAAGTAAGCCAGAAATATTGTTTTTCATTCTTAACAAGACCAGATTAAACTGTTTCTGCTGCCCTGCCTGAGAGTTGTGTAATTTTACCTAAAAAGGAAATGAACAAAAAGAAGGTAATTCAAGTTTATTAAAACACAACCTTAACACAGAACACCTCAAATGGTGCTTAACCTGGAAAGCCATTTGTTAATGACAAATTCACCTGATTGGTCAACAGCAAAAAATCCTTTAACATTATGGGCCCTAGCTCAATTGTGCAGAATATTTTTGTAGTTTGATGTATCTTTTGCCTAAAAATGGTAAAGTGTTTAAAGAGACAGTCACACATGACAGATGACTTTTGCATGAGATTCCAAGTTATTCATTGGGACTTATAAAAAAAAAAGTTAACAGTTGTATACTTTTTTAAAAAAAGTATCTTGTTCTCTGTAACCTAATATCATAGTCAATGACATCACCAGCCCTGCCCATTGTTCACTGGGATTGTGCTATGACTTTTAAACTGAGATTTAACTGATTGGAAATGAGTGAATTGTAGCTGTTTTATGAGCTGAATTGCTTGCTTAATTCATCACACAACATGGTTAGAGTGTATCATGTCTGTAGGTTACTCTGATCCAGAATTATATCTATAGACCCATATGTGCATGGTTCTTTGTAGAAACATCAACTGAAGTGTTCTACAGGTTAATTGGGTTTCATGCCCATCCTCAGGGACATGCAGTGTTTGATTGATGCCTGGGTTGAAACATACCACAATATTCCCTCCAATCTCCAGGCAAGAATAACTGTGACAGCAGAGGAAATTTCACAACTACAGCAATACACCATGATAATCTAAAGTGGATGACATACATTCAGCATGTCCTCTGGTAGTAGCTCATCCTTCTTAGTGAGGTTTCAGCATTTCTTGATTGTGGTGTTTGAGCCCAGGTAAGATTATTCATTAAATTGTCCATGCAAATATGCTCATAGACTCAACAGTTTCTAGAATGAGCTGTGTTACTCACTGGCTTTCAAACATATATATATATATACATATACACACACTAACTGTGTTGTGCCAAAATCTCAGTCAGCTCCAAGTCAGCACCAAGTTCAAGTTTGTTGTCAACTGTGTCAAACATTCAGCAGGCTTGGTGTCATAGTGTGGAGTGCAATTTCACACAATGTCACATCATGATAATAGGCACATTGACAGCTTAATTTTAAATTAATATGGTTATGCTTTTCTAGATAGTTCTCTCATTCACACTGTTCTAAAATGTTCTACCACATGAACATTGTTCTAGTGGACATTTACAGTGTACTAGAGGATCCTCTACTGGATTTCTACTTCTACTGGATTGTTCTCCTGTATATACATGATTCTAGTTCTACTCATCTGTATTATAAGACAATGTTCTAAGACACTGTCTCAGAATTCTCTCTACATTTGTTTACACTCTCCATATAGATGCACTGGATAGATTATCGCAGCACACCAATAGGAACCCCTAGAACTCCATTCTGAGATGTCTGACATGTTGCATAGACTAAATGAATAGACTATATAAAACAAGACTATATACAGTATACTAATATGCCAAACCATGACCACCAAATATGTTTGTCAGTGGCCATGTTTTAGCTTGGGTTACCTGTCTTCAGCTACTCAGCCTTACACACAACACTCTGTTGTAGCCCATTCCTCTCATAACTATCATAAAGATTTTTGGCCTAGTGCCATAGCAGCTTTTCTATCAATTTCAAATAACAACAAACCACGTCATAGCTTTTGTTGCCAGCATACTATTGCATTAAGCAGATACGGGAGATACAGAGAGCATGACTGGGATAGAAGCCAATAATCTTTACTCATATTAATGTTTTTTAGAAAGATGTTTGCCTGATAGAATCTGATCACTGAAAAACATATTGCATTTAAACTTGTGTTAAAAGTGGACATGGTCCATCTCTTATCACCCACAAATCTGTGCATAATACAATCATCTGTTTTGAGGGTGCTTGCCCCTGGCTTTTCGTGTGGATAAGTGACATCCAAATGTGGTCCAATCACAAGTGCAAGTTGAAGCCAGATCTAAACAGGGTTTTTATGTTACTGTGTCTTTAAGACTAATATAATGAAAATGATGTGCTATAACTGGCTCATTCAAAAAGTAGTTCAGATTGAACTGAACCTTTCAGATGGGTTTATGTGCAATGTCATCACAGAGATGCATGCACAACCAGGGGCAGTAAAGAACAGCAGCACTCTTCACGCTAGAGAGCACCAGTGAAAAGGAGCTGATGTTCAGTAAAACTGCACCAACTAGAGATGTTTTTGGTTTTATGTAGAAAATTTAATACACATTAGTTTGTCAAAATATCATCTAAGATATTGATAAATTATTAAATAAAGTATTCTGTGTGCTGCCAAGGCTTCCAATGAAATCTGTGCAAGGTATTCCCTCACTGTCCCAGACATGTACTGTCATTTGTAGTATGTTTACAGTATTTTTACTTTGATTTAGTTAGCTTACTGACACTAGCGGTTCAACCATGCTGCTGATATTGTCAAACAAGGAGGGTACTGGCATATTGGATGAAATTCATAGGATATGTTAGCCAGCTATGACTTTAATAGTCAAACAGCAAACTTAGTGGGGCATTCATAGTGACCTGATGACACTGGTAGTGAACTATTGTTAGCTAACATTTTACTTAATATTGTATTAACATGGAATGAAAAACAAACAAACCAATCCAACTCAACTCTAGCATAGCTGGTCACAAGGCTAACATTACAGTCTTTTGTGTAATGGTAATATTAATTTAATATGGCAAAATATTTTGAGATATAAATGAACTACTTGAGATGGAAAAGAACTACATCCAATATTTGCTTCATCTAACTGTGAGCTTTGGTTTTACACGCACACGCACACGCACACACACAGCACAGCACCTTCTTCCAAAGGGTCATGCCATTCACAGAGTCAGCAGGTGTCTTTGTACTCTATCTGACGTTGTTGGTCAAGGACAGGACACACACACACATACACACACACACAACAGATAGACATAGACCACGCAGCAGTGACAGCTACCAAAAACAATGTCCCTCTAAAGGTCATGCCATTTCACATGGTGATCAGATTTTATTAGAGTGCCACCGTTTCCTGCTGAGAGACCTTATGATCTCTCTTTTGTCATCTATCTCCATGCTACAGGCCCACACACAGACCACAGCATCCACACACACACACACACACACACACACACACACACACACAGTTAATCATCCAGTGATCACTGTTTCCTTCACAACAGCAATTTTCAGCACAGGGATACAGTCAGCACTCTCTGAGAGTGCTACCAGTTCCGGCTCATTCAAATCCATAGCCAGCTTACTGAACACTTTTCTGCAAACTTGCATCCCAAGTGAAAAGTGTCAGAACAAATAAGCACATTCTAAATATCATCACCACAGCATAAAATCTCTTATCCACATGGAAACTTTATAGGAGAAGCAAGAAAGATTCTTTTTATTCTCCCCCAGTTTGGTATCCAATGCCCATCCACTAGGCAGATTGCCTGCTATCGCATGATGCTACCAACGCTTGAAGAGTTGAGACAGGCTGAGACACTAGAAGGACACCTACAAATTTTTAGACTTCTTGCAGCATCACTGGACAGCTCATCAGGAATGGCCCATGCTAAATAGCATTGCACTCAATGACATTTGGGAAGACTGCAGTGGTGGTCTTCCTACCAATGTAGAGAAAGCAAGTTGATAAGACCAACAGAGTTCATTGTGAAATGTTCACATACTAAAAAAGTGGGTATCAAGATGTTGAGAAATCTAGATATACTATATGTCCAAATGTTTGTGGACATCCTTCTAATGAATGCACACAGCTGCTTTAAGCCACACCCATTGCACAAGTTCTGCTAGTTTCCCTGTAGTGCCAATAGCCAATAGAATAGGAGTCTCTCTCTGGAGCAGATAAGCACGAAACTAGTGGTACCATGCCTAATGCAGGCAAAGAGAGTATAAAGCATCAGGCGTTGAGATGTATAGCAGTGGAACATTCCCTGGAATGATTGTGCTCTGTCCAATACATTTGGGATGAGTTGGGGATTGGGGATGAGGTGTGGTGGAACAGTGATCATTGAACACCCTTATGCTCTTGTCACTAAATGCAATCCTCATGCAAATCATCACAGCAATGGTCCAAAATCTACTAGAAAGCTTTCTAAGACCCTTAATTTCAGAAGAAACAATGAATGAGAAGCTGTACCAATACTTTTGTCCAGATAGTGTATCACTTAGATACCTACATGCATCAATGATGCAACATCTGACCAACTGCACCTTTAACTACTAGTTTTAAAAAGCCCTTATTCATATGGTTTTCCCATTTCTCCTCAGAGGAGCCCTAGACACCTTCTTAATGACTGCATTAACTCAAGTGAATTTTATTAGAGGGATCAAGCTAACATAAGTGTTGACTTCAGACAAAGAATTTTCCCTGGAAGGTTTAAAAGCAAAGCATACAGCTAGATAAAGCAACTATTGGATGTAGTTTATTTTCATCTCAAGTAGTTTATTTATATCTCAAAAACTTTTTCTGGGTTAGATAATTAACACACTGAGGGCAAATACTGAGTGTTGTCACCTTTGCTGATGCTGGGACCCTAATCATTGGGATTCTTCCATAGATTTACTTGTGGACATTGGGGAAAAAATCCCTCCTAACCTTCTGCTATGAGCAGCCACAAGCAATCACAGCCTGCAGAGTGGAGGTCGGCCTCTACTGACACACTGGTGGTTCTACCTCAAAAGGCTGACGTGGTTTGGTCTGATTGCCCACATCCTGAGAATGTTCTACACATGCACAGTGGAGAGCATCCTGACAGGCGGCATCACCACCTGGCATGGGAACTGCACCACTCTTGAGAGGAAAACTTTGCAGAGGGTGGTGCGTACCGTCCAACACATCACTGGGGTTCAGCTGCCTAACCTTCTGGATTTATACTCTAGCCGCTGTTTGAGGAAGACCAGGAGGATTGTAAAGGACTCCACCCATTCAAACCACTGCCTATTCTGAAAGCTGCCCAGTGGTAGGACGTACAGAAACATGAGGACCAGAACCAGCCGGTTCTGAGACAGTTTCTTCCCTCAGGCCACCAGGCTGCCAAAAGTCATTAGCCCAGTGTTCCAGTCCACAGCCAATTACAACTCATCTCACCTGTCTCATCATACCATCACACCTTCACACCACATAAACACTTTCTGCACCTGCACTTTACTCACTACCAGAGCCGTAATTAGCTGCTCAGTTACACTACACCCACCAAAGACCCTACCACTGCACCCACCAAAGTCTTTCTCCCACTGCACCCACTAATGACTGTCTCCCACTTCCTTCTCACAATACAGCTACATCTAATTCTATACCCAGTGTACATGTAAATACAATTCCAACATTCCCTTTAAAGTTTCTATGTACACAGAACTTCTACAGTGCAATAACATGTTCCAGTGCAATAATGTATGTATAATGTATGTATAAAGTTAATGAGTAAATACTGTGTATAAAATGTTGTATTTCATATAAGTATATTCTTTATCTTTATTTTTTATTTTATTTTATATTTTACTACTGCAAGGAACCTGCAGGCATTTTGATTTGTGTAACATACAAATGACATATAAAAACATATGAAGTGTTATTTAGTCGTCTTAAGCCTAGGCACAAGTAAATTTTTATCACATGGTCAAATTCATACAAATATATATACATATATTGCAGACAAATTTGAGTAGCTGAGAATCGCCTGAAAATAACATTATCCATATTTGTGACTGTCTCTGTTAAATATTTTTTGTAATGTTTTGGAGAATAAAAGTATGAACCAAAATCCTTCCATTCAGAATTTAATATTCTATTAACCTAAAATGTATAACTAGGATATGACTTTTTAACTACAAATACACTGAAATACACTAGTAGGCTCTGTTTTACAGAATCATAACCCTTAAAATGTAACAACACAGGAATTTTAAGGTTTTAATCCTTGAGTACCCAGCACAGTGAGAGTGTGGCTATCTTTGGTACTGCCGAAGATAACAAAGGCCTGGTGTGTCTATCTCACTGAAACAAGTTGTCATAGAAAATAAGGTGAATAGACAGAAAAGGCCCTGTGTAAGGGGTAAGCAGACAAGGACAGAAGAAGTAAAGAAGTTTATGTTCACTTTTAGAGAGCTTAGTCACACCTTACATTAACATGAGTTCTTATATCCGGATCTGGATGTGCTTTGACCAGATTCCATTTCAAGAAAATAGCAGACTTCTAATAGTGTAAAAATAACTTACCTGCAGGTGCTGCCAAAGATAACAAAGACATGGTGCGTCTATCTCACTGAAATGAGCAGCGCAACTGTGCTTAAAGTTCCAACCACACTTTCATCAACACCACGTTAATGTTTATAAGTTGAAAAGGACCTTTTATGTTTGTACATCATTAATGTACTGCTGTTGATACTGTTTTGTGTTGGGAAAAAAAAAACAAAAACAGACTTTTTTTTGCCATGTTTCTGTCAGTGCTTAGTATTGACACAATTGGAAAAGTTCTGAAGTGAAGATTCAACTTGATTGAACTTATCTAGATTATCTGGAAGAAATAATATTTGTTAACGTGGTTTCCAAAGGTGAACCTGTGCAAAGATCATTATTGAGGTTAAGATTATGGGTATTGTCACAGGATGACGAAAACAAAACCACGACCACGGACCTTTAACAGGATTCCTTTTGACAAAAAAAAGGGTATAACGCTCCCTCGACTTTAGAGAGCTGGTGGTGAAAAGGATCTTTTGTGTGCCCTCCTCCCTCTTACCATCATACCTAACCATCCTACCAATTTTTTCCAGTTAGTTCTGTTTGTCTGTTCTGTTTTATTAGGTTTCCTTTCCTAGATGCTTTTGAACAGTACACATCTGTCTACTTTAACTGCCTCTTTGTTACAAGTGCATATCTTTACAGTGCATCTTAGAAAATATCTGAGGCTATAAAAAACAAGTCTCTAGGCATAAAAAGAAGAAAAAAAAGGACAGTAGCACTGTCATATTTAATAACCCAATAAGCGGATGAGCAAACTGCCTGATAGAACAGCTTGAAAATGGCTAGGTGTGTTCACTTCACTTGGACAAAGAGAAATGCAATTTCTTGAGCAAGACAGCTGCTAAATGAGAACAAATCTCATTGAAAGCAAAATGGCAATTGTCTTGTCTATAGTTAAGTAGGTTTCCAAATGGTAGCTGCTCGCTCTGTTTCAGCAGAAATGCAGCAAGGATCACAGCAGTTATCCTTTACACTTGTGTAGCAATGCACCAACCCAGACTGCTGCAGTCCAGAGACTGTGTTCGTTCCAGCAATTCTAATCCTCTCACTGAGACCACACTCCCCCAATCATGTAGATGTGCTGAAAACCCCATCCTCCATTTTATTTGTGTATTTGTCTCATTGAAACAAGAATTATTGAAACAAATCAAAATTTTGTTTACATGAGCCAACATTTGGGTTTATAATTCAACAATTTAAATTGAATGAAATAAATTCTTTACAAAACTGGATTCAGGTGTAACCTTTACCAGGGAGATGGCATGACTGAAGCTCCGGTGATATTGGGTAGATTAAGAGCTATTTAGAGCATAGATAACTAGCTTGATTTTAGGCTAACATCATACCTGACAGCCTCATATGCACCTGACACATCCACTTCACCAGACCATAACTGAGCATATTATGCTGCTCATTTTGTGTGTTTATTATCACTGTGGGTGTAGTCTATAACAATGGACCTGCTGTCGTAATGGATGTTCCGCACAAAAATAAACAAAGTCGTCTCCTCTCTTGATTTCAGGGAAAATAACATACATAGCAAAAAATGCCCTGTGTAAGGGGTAATCAGACCCGGACAGAAGAAGTAAAGAAGTTGGTGAACCAGCCGTAAAAAACTTAGTCACACCTGGCAGTAATATGAGTTTGTATGTCTGGAACTGGATGTGCTTTGACCAGATTCCATTTAGACTTTTCAATAAATTTATAGTTGTGTGAATAGATGAGATGCAATTATACTCTTGATCGTAAAAAGGAGATCAGCTGGAAATCACACCAAATATCCAATGAATTCTTTACATTTTGTTTAGTCTAGAGAATGTCTTTACTTCCTTTTGTACTAATGCCAAAGGAACTCATCTTTATATTATAAGAGAGTGAAAGACCCTGCATTCTTAAAAATACCATGGTGCACAGGCCATGATATATGTAATGCATACATCAGTTTATTTTCGAAACCATGTTTGTCATGATCAATCATTTCACCTTCCATATGAACCTGCCTACAGTCAGATGATCTGTCCATTCCAATAAATGACTGCAGAAAACACAGACATAGTGGTTCCATTGTCTTAGGTTCTATAGAAATGAAGCCAAAATCTTCTGCCATGTTGCAAAATATGTAACCAGATTCTGTACATTAGAGACCAGAGGTGGAGCCAGACTCACCTACTGATTTGGTAGACCAACCCACTTTTTCTACACTAAACATCTCTCAGACCACCTCCACTGAGCTTACAGCTTAGGTGCCTGCAGTTAATATAAGTTCTACAAGAACTCAGCAATTCCAAAAAATGAACAGAAATGTCCCAAAGTCCAGGTCTTTCAATCACTTTAAGTGTTTAAGATGTTTAGTAATTTAGTAAAAAACTAAAATGTGACAATGTTAGCAAGGGGGAAAATGTACAGGAGTTTAGAGGAAAACAGTTAGATTTAAAAAGGGTGAAGCCACACATCATTCTGCAGCATGCACATCAGACTCCAGCAGAGGCACTGGATGTGTGGTTGCTCCACTTTTGACAGTTGTTGTGGTGTCCATGTTTTCTACAATTATTGGTTCTGTTATCAAACCCATTTTGTCCTGTTCAGGCTTACAGCAGGTCTGTAGCCTACCTGGAGTCATTGGTCACAAGGTAGGAAAACCTCAATGAGAACACACAAACTCCTCACAGACAGTGAGCAGAGCAGGGATAGAATCCACGACCCCAGGCCCCTGGAGCACTTGTGGAACCTGCAGTACCACCGTGCTGCCTTTATAGATAGATAGAACTTTATTGAGGCCTAGCGATTTTTTTTAACTTTATCTATTGTTACTACTACTAGTACTACTACTACTACAACTAATAATAATAATAATACACAGTCAACAAATCATTGATCCCTATTCACTCATTAGTATTGCACTATATAGGGATAGATGACCATGCGTTTAGCACCACTTGCATAAACAAACACAAGAGTGTCTGAGCAGTATTTAAGCTCTGCACACACACACACACACACACACACACACACACACACACACACACACACACACACACCTCCTCTCATTAATGAACTAATGTTACAGGAAAACATCTGAACTTCACAGCATCCAGTGGCTCGTAACTATCACTGACTAGCAGCTACATTATATGAGCAAATGTTCTCAGCTCCATTCATTCCACTGGGTTGCTTAGTAATGAGACTCACAGTTGCATTCTGGTCCATATTCAGCTTATGTACTGAGCTATGATGTTTACTATAAATTACCAGTGAATTGTGGGAGATTACAATGTCCTCAAAATCATGTTTCAAACACCTGCTGTCAACTGAAATCTGATCCGATATCTGAAACCACATGTTGATTCAAGCTGTAAACTGACACAAAAAACATACTCGTTTAGCAGAACTGCTTGCATTCTCTATCTCTCTCTCACTGCAAAATGGAATTGGTTCATTTATTGATCAGATGATCAGTATTCAGCCCAAACACAAACCAGAGCTCATAAACAAACACGTGCTCACACGTTCTACCTGTACTAATATATACTGCATGTATATCTCCTTATTGGTCAGTGCATGTGACTGCAATGTGTCAGGTTGTGTGTTAAGCATCTGGAAGGCTTCATACAGCTGCACTCTGATCGCTCTTGACAGGACGTTTACCAGAGAGGCAAAAAAAGCTTTTAAAGGGACGTTATCTGTCAGGTTGGATGTCACATCACGTCGCATGGTTTGCCATGAGGGAGAACACACCGGCCCTGTCTGTCCAATCACTGTCTCTCAAAGTGAAATGAAAGTGGAAAGCACTCTTGAAGATCAGTTGTCAGAGAGAGTCAATGCAGGTAATCTAATTAATACCTAAATGGAATAAGTAGTTCATTGAAACCTTTCTGTGTAAAGGTGAGTGCAGTGCCACCTGCAGCATATTAAACACAGAACTAGCACTGCCAGAAAAAAACCTAGCCTTTAATATACAATATAATGTACTCTATATGGACTATATTCTTTGAGATTCTGGAGCATTGCATTGCAAATCTGATTGCATTCAGGCTCAAGAGCTGGGGTCACCAACCCCTCTCTTGGAGAGCTACCTCCCGGGAGACTTTGGATCCAACCTGAATTCACCCCACCTGATCCAACTAATTACTGCATTCAGAAGTTCTTAATTTGCTGAATGGAAAGGGCAGGAAGGTAGTTCTCTTTAGGAGCAGGACTAGGTTGAGAGTGTTCATCCAATACCCAAACGTACAGGATGAAGCATCATCATTCTAGAGAACATAGCGCCTAGTGCTCCACTGCTTAATGATGCAGTCATTATACTTCTCTAGCCCACACCTGGCATTAAGCATGTTATCAGCAGGTTCATATTTATCTTCTCCAGAGAGTCCTACTGTATTTCTATTCTAAGTGCGTCTTAACAGAGACTGGACAAAATGAGTGTGCATTTACACATCTGTGTCAGCAGTAGGTGCAACTTACAGTAGCTGAATGCATTCATAAGAAGGGGTGTCCACAAACCTTTGAACATACTGGCCACGCTCCCACAACAGGACAACATTTAGGGTTGTCCAAAGAAAGAATTCTGCCATCAACCTTAGTAATCTTCCATGACTTTCCTGTTTATTTCAACACTTGGAAGCAACTGCAAAACTAATCTGTTTTTAATCTGTCACAATAATGAGGGAACAGACATGTACTTCACACATAGCCATGAAACTGCTTATCAATCTTTTGAGTCTTTTGTTAAACCCCTTTATTTAGATATTTATATGCATTAATTCCATTGCAGTGGGAGTTTCCAGAAGCAAAATAACCAGAAATGTCAAAGAGATCTGAATCTGGCAGTATCTTTAAGGTGGTATGAAATGCAATTTGAAAATTTTTATTTGAAAACAAACTGTTATCCTGTAAAATATAACTAAAGTAGCATGAAGCCAAATAATAAATGTTATTGATAGAAAATGACATCAATATTTATTAGCCTCAGTGGCTATGGTGACAGTCAGGATTTATCACCGTGAGGAGGGGTTTTCCAGTAATTCTATGATGTATATGAATAATGCATGGTTGGTTTTGTAGTGAGAGCCCATTTATGGATGAAAACACAAAAAAGTTAAATCATGAATTCGGTCAAATCCATGAGGCTGGAATGCCCCTTTAAGTCCAAGTCTGTACTAAATGACATGTTCAGTGAGCATTCTCCATTGCAAATCCCTCTTTGTGTATGACTAGGCTTAATCTGCGCTTGGGAACAAAACCCATGATTAATTAGAGAAATCTCCTCTCAGCAGGCTAAAAGCAACTCAGCTGCCATTAAACTGGTAAAATGAGATCATTATGAGAGACTAAATTAGAAACTTCAACAACAAAATCTATCTAATTTCATGCTCTTATATACTACTTATATGCAATTACTGTATAATTGCTGGTGCGCTGTTAAAGAGAAACTGCTAAACTGTGGTTGAAAATTGACAAAAAGTTGATGCATTTCTTATGCATTTATATCAACTGGGTGGACAATATGACAATATTTTATTGTATCTAATACATTTTATTATCACGATACACAATATACATTTCTGAGCATATCATAAATATTTTCAGTACTTCAATGTATTAAGTATAGGAGAGCATTTGGATAATAGTTTTTAAAATATGTATTTACTGGTACATTTTGTCTGAATGTCAGAATATCACAACAAATGTCATGTATTGTGAAAATGCTCTTAAATATCATGATATAGCTTTCTTGCAGTCTTAGTTTACTAAGAGATACAATGGGACCCATAACAATCATGTAAGACCTTGCTGACTGCCTAAACTGCCCACCACAGCACTTTAATGATCATATGTAGAAAAGCTGATCAAACCAAACTTGTGAAGCTGTTGGTGTTCTCAGAACAATGGACTGATCACGCTAGAGTCAATCTAGAGGGAACAAACCACGCATAGTAATGAAACTGCTTATCACTCAACTGTTCAATTACTTTTGAGTCTTTTGATTGTTTGACCACTATAGGGTCCAGATCTCATCATTGAAACATCATTGAAAAAGTGTTTGGAGTTACTATCTAACCCTGCATTGACAAAAGCAGGTGACAGAGCAACAGGCACCCAATAACTTCCAATGGAAGTATGTGATTTTAGCTGCAATTTAGCAACAAGTTTCAAGTAACATTGCCAGAATCTCCAGATTCTGCTTCCTGAACTTTTAGTTCCTGTGGCATTCCGTTTGTTTTCTGAACAATGTGATGCTAAACACAGAAGGAAACTGCTGTTTCTCACCCCTCTCCTTTTTTAAAAGAGATTTTTAGATCTCGATTGCACCCACAAGAGACAAACTTGGTGTGAGACTTGAGTGCTTTGTCACCTGCTAGTGTGAAAGCAGGATAAGACTGAACTTTGGATCTGTTTAAAAATCTCCAGCAGATTTCTATATCTTTTCATATCATTCCAGATCACGTACAACATATAATTGTATGTGATTTAGCATGGTTGATATTCACTGAATGCTTTCTCTCATCTCTCTCTCTCCTCTGATCTCTGTCTTTTTTGCACTCTTTTTCTCTCTCACTCTCTTCCTTTTTATGTCCAGAGTAGTGCTGCCATATAGTAAATCCAATGCACAGCACTATATTGACCAAAGCTAAGTCTCCAGGGATCTCCACACAACACACATACACACACACACACGCAGGTGAGCCCACAGATGTGTGTGACTGAGATTACACAGTGACCGTGTTGATTATCCTACCTGTGTATACACAGCACAGATAGAGAGAGAGAGAGAGAGAGAGAGAGAGAGAGAGAGAGAGAGAGAGAGAGAGAGAGAGAGCTGCAGCGTGTGCCTTATCAGTGTATCTGAATCACATTGGTCAAACACACTATTACTAACGTTTGTCTGCAAGTATAAATACATTATGATGATAAAAGCCGCTGGCACAGCTTCTGTCGCTTGATAGAAAGAATGTTCCAGAAGCTTTTAAAGACACCTGCTTCTGGCAGCCACACTTTATTAGTTATAGCAACAGGGGATGTCCAAAATAACAGAAAAAACACACTTTAACCATTTTACAGTGACACTAAGAAATACAAAATATATATTTATTTGTAAAATTGTATAACTGGACCCATTCAGGGAGCAGATACACATGGTAAGCCAGTCGAATTTTGCTCATTTATTAGTTATGGTATTTCAGTGTCAATTCTAAGCATTAACTAACAGGCATAACAGTTATTATAATAAAATGTTTATAGCCTCTTAACTCTCTAGAGATCTGTTGGTATAGCTATTCAATGCACTATTCTTCAATATTGTTCAGTTATGATGGCTATGACAGAAATAATGAGTACTACTAGCTCATAACTTGTAAAGAATAAATGGCTTTAAAGATATGCCAGTCAGAAGATAAAGGTCAGTCTAGCAAGGAAATTGGCGTTATGATCTTTAACAATGTTATCATGCAATTCTGTTTACCCTAACTGGGCAACTTAACTGAGTGGTCACACACAATTTTGGGGGGAAACCAAGAGGTTCATTGCAGTTACAAAGCCTGATAAAGGGTTTAGATAGATTGTCATATCACATAGGACATCTTGGTATCATCATTATACATCAATCTGTCATCTCAAATTAGTAGAAGCTTGGTAGTGAGTGAGTGTTGTGCTACTACAAATGTATGTCAGGCACGGTGGTGTTCATGCACCTAAACACACCTGCTAGGCTCACCATCAGAAACTGATCACTGATGAGGATGATGATGGATCTTGGTAAATATGTGGCAAATACTAGTAAGTAGGTGAGTACAGTGTATAAAACAAAATAAACAACAATACTGCTCTGCCTCCTCTGATACATTAATCTCAATGAAAATGCAAACTGACATGGTCATGTGTGATGAGTGTACAGAAGCAATATGTTTAAGCAAGAAGAAAGAGATAACAAGTAAACAATTAATTGTAATAAACTGCATTACTTTGTGCAGTTAATCATGATGTATTGGTCTCATTTGCTCACATCTGACACAAAAGAAAGATTATTTCCTTTTAAATATCAGTGCAATTTGTTGTTGATATATGACTGGACAAAATAATCACATATCTGCACAGTACACATATGAAGTCAGCCCACTTTAAAAAGTTACTAAATACTCTATACAATATGGTATAGCAAATAAAAAATAATAAATATTGAATCAATGGTTTCAGTTCTTTGCAGCCTTTTATTTAGCTTGTGGATTCTTGTTGAGGAGAAAAGGAGTTCTTTGCAGCTGCTCTTGTTAGTTTACTGCTGGTTGAATTTAACGTTGACAGTCTCTTATACATGGAATTGAATTCTGTGGAGCTGGATAACACTCTTCAAGACATGACTCACATTTCCATCAGCTAAATCAGTGGAAAAGAAACACCATTAGACCACCCCTGACCAGATATTACTTGAGTGGTGGACCACACTCAGCACAGCGACACTGACATGGCAGATATTACCATCACACAACACACTCTCTCTTGCTTTATCACTCTCTTATTCTCCTTCTCTCTCTCTCTCATCTGCCCTTTTAAAATAGAGCTTTATTGCTCAATCACATCCTAGCTGTATGATTGTGCTGCAATCCATACATGTCCCACAATGGGCTGTGTAAAAGTGCTATGCAACACACTATACTGTGAAACTGCCCTCCAACATGGCTGTGTAACTGTGCTTTATGAGACTTCTCTGTAAAAGTGGTCTCTATCACACTGCACTTTAACAATAATTGTATTGCTCTTTAACACTGCTGTCACATTTTTAGTTAACGCTGGGCTGTGTTAATCATATGTAACATACTGCAAAAAATAGTACTGTTTAACAGTGCACTGCAACTCTGAACTGTAAAAACTGCACTATAATACTGCTATGTAATACTGCACTGTAAGAATACTCTGTAACACTATTACACGGCATTGTAATAGTGCTCTGTAACACACTACACTTTAATAATGCTCTGTAACAATGTACTTTAATAATACTCTGTATTACTTCACTGTACAAACACACTACTGTAATACTACATGCTAATAGTGCTAAATAAAACACTGCAATTGTGCTAGGTTACACAACACTCTGTATAGTGCTCTGTAACACTTCACTGTAGTAGTCTCTACAGTAAACTGTATCACTGTAACTCTGAACCATTGCTGCTATAGTCATCTGAAACACTACACTGTATAATGTGCTTTGTCATATTTAGATTCCTCTAAATCTGAATAACAGGTCTGTTCAATCACTCTAAGGAGCACTGCTGTGTAAACACCCTTTGCAATAGTGTGTAACACTGCTTTGTGACAGCACTGTTCTGCATTTGCACTGTGTTACACTATAACACCGGTCTGTAATAGCACACTTAGTGGCCTATAACATTGCTTTATAATCTGTAACAAAGTTCTCTTCTGTAGCACTCTGCATCACTGCTATATCCCTGTAGTCGGCTGCAGTATCAGGGTATTATCTCTCCTGCAAGGAAGACAAAGACACCAGACGGCAGATGGGGGGGCTGACTGATCCAAAAGTCCTCTTCCTGCTAAAGCAGGAAAAGGTGAGAGAGGCTTTAAATAGCTTCTGTAATAGTAGAAAGAGCAGAAAGATGTAAGAGATGAAAATGTGCAAAACGGGTTCCATATACACGTTGTTGCATGTGCTGCTGACAAGGGCTGGACCATATGACAGTTAATCTTATAAATCAAGTCCATCTGTACATCAGATCTCTCTTCTCCCGGATCCCTCCCTCTCGCCGTATCCCTCTCCTCATGGCTGAAGTGACTGTTCTGCCTATGGCTGGACGATGCGCTGAACGATACATGAACAAAGCACAAACACATGCTGCACTCATAAGGCCTCTGTCTAACATTTCGTTTCAAAGCGCTTCTGTGTTTATTCAGAAGCGGACAATATGCTTTGTCTGGGCTGCTCAGTCACTGGGCTGTCCAAATGGGCAGCATAATTGTGAAAAAAAGATGCACTAATATTCATGAAGGAACTGAAAAGGCACAGCCAGATGCAGTGAGCAGAGTGAATGAGCACATTACCATAGCTGTTGTCTATGCAGAGACAGACACGCACACACATACACACCAGCACGTTGGACACAAGCTGTAATTGCACAACACATGCAGTCACCCCAACTACACACACACACACACACACACACACACACACACACACACACACACACACACACACACACACACACACACACACACACACTCTGAACACACTGCAAGCAGGCTTCATTCCTGGAGCTTGTGTTTTGAGCTGTGAAGCTAGTCTCCAATGTTTTACCGCCCTTTTATTTAACCAGGCAAGCCTTTAACCTTTAGGTTAAATCTTCTAATAAAAGTATCAGAATCTCAGTGAAACAACTGCAGAACCTCTTTTGGCTTTGAGTGACTATTCAAACTCAGTCCCAGATACAAAAAGCTCAGCCTTTCCTTACTCCTCTGACATATTCCTTCAGCAGACAGCTCTGAGGAAAAGAACATTAGCCCATTCTCACCTTTACAGTGGTAAAGGGTGGTCTGAAAGGCTGAGAGTGGAGAGTCTAAATCTGAAGTGACACTCTTGCTTCACATAAGAAAGGACAAGAGGTTGAAAAGGTAAAAGTAAACTGACAGCTTTATGGAGGAAATTAGAGCAAAGCCTTGACCTTCTGGTGCCCACAGAGGTCCATCTGATCCTGCTGTACAGGGCACAGTCATGAGTGAGCTGTCTGCAACTCTACTTCTACTCTTAAAAATAAAGGTGCTTCACATGGTTCTGTGAGGAAAGCCATGGACTAAACTGTTGAAGTTCTTCTACAGCACTGCTTGTAGATCTATTTAAACCACCTTTAGTTTTTAAAATGTAGCACTGTACTAGGCAGAGAGTTTCAACACTGAATCATGAAAATAATATCATGATACCCCCCAATAGTAACCAGTAAAAACATTCGTTAGTTAGAATTATTTTGTAAACTGTGTTGTGTTGGGAGCCGATGATGTTTGATGTTCAAAATGTCAAAAACATTCCTCTTTCTGGTTGGCTCCTCTTCTTTTACCTTAATTCGAAAAGCAGTCCAAACTGAAACACATATAACGTGTGAGTAGGAGGGGCTATGCTACCCCTTTAGCAAGTACAGCCCCATCACTGTGATCTACCATGGCTGGGCCCTGGTTGGTAAGGTCCCACCACAGGATTTTGAATGTTCAACATAGAACATTCCGCTTTGAACTTGATGCAATACTCAACTGGTATGCTATGTGTGAATTTGCTATTTTGTCTCGTAGGACATTTGTAATAGCTCAGATAGCTTCCAAATGCATATAGTGCATGATGGGTTGTCATGTCGAAAGCAGCCCAGCAGAGAAAAGTCTAGCAGAGGTTAACTTTATAGAAAGGCATCTAGCCAATCTGGGAAGAGTAGAACAAATGCCTTTCAAATATGAAGCACAAGCTGATAATGAATATCTGTATTTCCAGAATAAGACAATAATGAATCTTAAAAGTAAGACTTCAAGACTGTTTTTATTCACTTACACACAAAATTGTCACATACATGCACACATATGATGCAAAAAGAAGTCAGTCAGACCGTAACAGACAGCCAGATCTCACTTGCAAAACAGTTACTGTAGACTAAATATGCAGTCATAAAAGCAGCTGTGCCTTGTTTCAGTACTTTGACTATATGGAGTGAGGTGAGGAGTGAACATTACATTTACATTTTGAAGTCAATCTCAATATGGAGTTAAGAAAAGATGATAATCCTTTAATACCAAACACAGGGTAGCTTAATTGCCCGTTGTCCAGTGTCAGACCCTTGGTCCGAGCTCAGGCCACTGGTTCTGGCTAGACCTCTGTCATGCCTGTGATTGGCGAGAAGGCAATGACAGACTTGAAACATCCTGCTGCCTCCCCCACGTGGAGGGCCAATGCCAGATTTGGTACCGATGTGAATCAGAAATCACGGCAGCCCGCAGGATAGCAATAATTACACTGCCTCCCAGTGATAATGTGTAATTCTCACG
Source organism: Acestrorhynchus altus (assembly GCA_034509495.1). Lineage (NCBI taxonomy): Eukaryota > Metazoa > Chordata > Actinopteri > Characiformes > Acestrorhynchidae > Acestrorhynchus > Acestrorhynchus altus. The sequence continues at coordinate 12,241,231 of CM067519.1, forward strand.
TACAGTCGCCCATGGCCATATGTGTGAGAACAGTCAGCAGAGAGAGAGAGAGAGAGAGAGAGAGAGAGAGAGAGAGAGCGAGAGAGAGAGATTAACTTTACGGTCATCTTTTTATAGACTCCTGCCTTCAAGAAAATTTCCTGGATTGATACTATATTGGACTGAGCCAATACAGGATAATGTTGCATAAGACCATATATAATACAATGCAGTGTGACTTCCAGTATTATGATATTCCAATATTATGCATTTGGCCTGTTGGATTTTACCTTTATAAATGTCTATTTTGATTAATCTCAGTTTGTTTCTTTTATTTAAAAATTCCAGCTGGTTAATTCCAAGTAATGTTGAAGCATTTCTGTTGGTCCAGTCCCCATGAAATGTTGATGCAATGTAAATAAAAACTACCAAACTATGTTATACCAAATTAAACTGTGTCAAAATGTGACTAATGACAAAAACTGAGGTTTTGCCTGACAGCAAGGGACATCACCATCAATTATATAAATTCAGCAAACTGTTTAAGCATTTTATGATGAATAAAAATCATAAACAAAAAACCATTTGTGGACTCTTTAGTTTATTTTATTTCAGGCTTTGCTTAAAATGACAGGTTTCTTACTGGCTGAGGCCTAACTATAGATGCATTACTATATTACTACATAAGAATTAAAAGACCTGCATATATGGAGTGTATGAAGTGATATAAAACATACAGGCTCACTGCCCTCTCCACAGCTGAAGTGGATCAGTATTCATTTGGCACAACATTTGGTTCAAATGTAATTGGAGAGAAAGCTAGATTTGCTGCTCTGTTCTAGGCCTCCTCCGCGGACCACATCTCCATATCTATGGGTGCGTTCATTCCCCAGCCTTCTAGCACAGGTCTAACCACAGCACAACAAGAACAAGAGCTCTAATCCCAAAACGATGCAGCTTGTTGTGGAACCTGAAAGAGAGAGCTGCATTATGGGATACTGTTACTGGTATTTGAAGTTTCCCTTCTAACAGTCCTGATATGCTTGCTTTGCTCTGTCTTTCCTGCATGCAGACAACAGTGAGAGTATATATATATATATATATATATATATATACTAAACACATATCTCCACACAGCTATATATATTTGCGATGCACTCCAGTAGGTCATAGCTTTTTTTTTACATGTCCACATGGGACTTTCAAACAAACAACCAAATACACATAATATTCAAGCCCTCAAATATCTCCTAATCAACTCTGAAATTTCCTCACCTTTCAAACCGACTACAATCTCCTGGCTTAACTTTCAAAAGCACAACAATCTCCCTAATTCACTTTCAAATCTACTGCCTATTTTCAAACTCACAACTATCTTGCTACTCAACTTTAAAACCCACAACCATCTCCACACTGAAAAAGTGCACCCGTTTCCACATTAAACTTTCAAGCCCACAACCATCTCCACATTGAAATTTTTTGAAAAGTGCAGCCATCTCCCTACTCAATTTTCAAACCCACAACCATCTCCACAATGAATTTTCAAATCCACAACCATCTCCACACTGATATTTCAAAAGTGCAACCATATCCCTAATCAACTTTCAAACCCACAACCATCTCCACCCTGCACGTCCAAACTAAACACACACATCTCCACACAGAATGCAATTTGCAATTAATTTACATGTAGACATCAACCATAACTACACTCAGCATCATATCCCATATCCATTCAAACCCACAGCTTTCTCTAAACTGCAGTTTCCAATACCACAACCATCTACACTACAGTCAACTCACAAAACTCACAAAACACTGAAACGGTAGTGGAGTTTAAATTGGTGTATAACATATGAATTATGTAGAAGTTCTGCAAAACTTGAAAATCTATACTCATCTTTACAGAAACAAAGGAATCTTTTTTGACACCTTTAATTTATAATTGCACAATCAGCCTTGTTGTGTCATTGCCAAACCTACAACAAATCCCCTGTTTTATCTCAAAATACCCATGCTATTCCTTTCATCACACCTCCAAAACCCATCACCATTCCCTTCCTCACACCTTTCCTATCCACTGTCATTACCACACTACAACTCCCAAACCACAAACCCATACATAATCCTTGCACATCTTCACACGGTCTATTCTCCTGTCACCCTCATTTTCTAACGTCAAATCTTCATGCACGTGTTTTATCAGCACTACTGTGTGTATGCGTGGGTGGGAGTTATCTCAAATGTTAACGTCTATGTTTAATCAGCATCTCTGATGAACAGCACTGGACAGCTCTCTGCCTCTGCCTAGAATAGTCTTTAATTCAGGCCTTCGCAGAAAGAGGCTGTGATTAATAGTGCAGGTCAATGAAAAAATGTTACACATGCACACACACACACATATATATATATATATATATATATATCGTAAACAAGTGTCTCAGTCAGAACCTTGTTCTCTGATCTAAGAGCTTAGTGTGCCCCTGCACATTCAAAATCAATACACACATGAACATACACACTCATGCAGCTGATGTCACATGAAGAGAGGGGGAGGGCCTGGTGTGTGTGCTCTTATTCTGAGCTGCTTGATCCTCCAATCTTAAGACTAGAGGTGCCATAAAGTTGTTTTTGGGCAGGAACCATTTCCTTGCTTAAAGACAGAGTGTGAACAACCTTTTAAGGAACACTGACATCATGTTCTATAAAACTATTTTGGTACAATATAATATAAAGATTATTCTAAAGACAATGTAAACTTACCCACATAAAAAGCCATTACATGTTGGTAAATCCAATTGGGTACTGATACACTACATACACACTACCTCCAATTTCCCAGGGTTGAGGAGATATTTATAGCTTTATACCATTTTTAAAATAGAAAAATAGAAATACAAACAGAGAATATAACTAAAGGTACTAAAAGGCATTAAGAGGTACCACTAGAGTGATAGTCTGGTATCTTTTTTTTCTGAGACTGTAGGAGTCCTTTGTTTTTTTTTAAAGAGTGTCCTGCCGGTAAATGACCAGGGTCATGTTCCACATTACTCACAACTCAACCATATCAGCTGTTCCCATCTACATTATGATCTCCAGTATTTATTCAAGGAGGCATACTGACACCAGCAGCTGTGCACACAGCACAACACTTAAGCTATGACAACACAAAACAAAGAAAATCTCCTTTAAATTTGCATATTGTTGCTTGACAGATGTTGTTAAACAGATCTGTTTACAAAAAACTGCAAACAATAGAATAAAAATCACTGGGAATTTTAAAGAGTCTATGTCCTAAAAGATTTATTGTACATGTAAATGATGATAAAGAACACATTATATTTACATTACCAACAATATGAACAATATGATCAAGAACCTAACACTATTTCCAAATATCAACAAAGAACTTTTTTTAGTATTCCAAAACATGAATTTTCTATTTAAACACCTTTACTTTGAGAGTGTCATTCAAAGAGCTCTAGAACGAAAAACAACAATAAAAAATATGACCAAAATTAGGCTGGAAATCAGGCCAATTCCAAAACCCCAAAACTGTTACATAAAAGTCTTAAACTTAAACATAAGCCCAGCCCACCAAATCCTAATCAAGGCTGGTTCTACTATTGTTACAATGCATCTTGTTATAATAGCAGGACTCTTTTTGTTGCCTTTTCAAAAAGCAAAGCACAGGTTTTTGAAAAAGGGAAGGGTGATTTTATTTTCTGCTGCCCGTGATGTCTAATTTGAGGTGCTGAACTTTGGCCTGTCAGAGCATGTAAACTCACACCACTCATAGTGCATTTAGCAAGGCACACTAATAGGACCTCTCTCTCTCTGACACACACACACACACACACACACACACACACACACACACACACACACACACACACACACACACACACACACACACACACACTCAGAGGAGAGCTTAAAGAAGCAGTCAATTAGAAACAAAGCCACACATCACACACACACACACACACACACACACACATGGTTAGATCTCAGAGGAGGGATTAAAGTATCTAATAGGACTGCTCGCCAGGGTGTGTGTTGGTTATGTGTGTGTCCTGCGTGTAGCTCTGTGAACACTGAAGACTACTTCTAATCCCTCTGTAAACATACAGGCTCCTCCCTTGGCACCCAGCATGCTGACAGCACACACAAACAAACACACACACACACACACACACACACACACACACACACACACACACACACACACACAAAATACACCTGCCATATGCGTCTAACAGGGAGCACATATAACCCCCCACCTGCCAGAAGATTCAGTACCATACTGAAAAAGAACATCAACATTCATACAAATTCATCAACTCTTCACAGTGCTACAGTTTATTATGGAAACCACTGTCAGTCATCAAATCTAGGCATATAAGTACAGCCTATAAAAACCTCAAACCAGCCTGGTCATTCTCTGTTGACCTCTCTTAACCAGACACTTACACCTGCAGAACTGCTACTCATTGGATGGTTTTACTTAAAGGCATCGTTCTGAGTAACTTAGAAATTGATAAAGATGAAAATGCCAGGATTTCAGCAGTGACATAAATACTCAAACCAGTCCATATGGCACCAACAATTATGCCACTCTCAAAATTACTGAGATCACATTTTTTCCCACATTTCACATTCATATCACATTTCCCACATTTTGATGACTGATGTGAAAATTATCTGAAGCTGATGGCCGATATCTGCATGACTTTATGCACTGCACTGCTGCCACACAACTGGCTGATTAAGCAGTTGTATGATGAGTACAGATGTTCTGAATAAAGTCCTCAGCCTAGTTTTGTTTCATTGATTTGTATATGCTAGTGTTTATATTAACATAAAAGCAGAGAACATCCCACTCCCACATCCTTAGCCCCACCCCTTCCCCCTGGGTGTGTTGGTGAAATACAGAAAATGCATGTAAGACACAAAACAGATGTTAATAAGTTTTGCGAAAATAAATAAATAAGCAAACAAACAAATAAAAAAACATATACAGAAAAAAAATAACAGATGTATAGGTAGATATACAGGCGAAGTTGTTACTAAATATGAATAAAAATATGAAGTAAATTAATTACAAAGTAAATAATAACAGTCTGAGCAGATATCCTTCTATTCCACACACTACTCTGAGAGAGAGAAATGTTTAATCAACACCACTGGCTCTCTGTGGATAATTCCTCTTTTAAAATCACCCCCTCTTCCCTGCACTCATCCATCAGATGTGAAAAACAACCGGGAGAAAGCAGAATGATTCAAGCTCGCATGGCCGCAGCTGCCTGACTCAGCACAAAGAAATTGGAAATGCTGAGAAAAATACCCACTGAAACGCACAGGCAAACGTGCCCCAAATCAACGCACAGGAAGTACTCTGATTGGTTGCCACATGGGAGCTGTGATTCTGAGCTTTCCTCTCATTGGCCTCTTTAGGAAGATGCACTGATAGGTTGAATTTGTAGGGCAATATTTGGATATATAAAAATAAAAGTTATAAATAAATAAAAGTTAATATTGTAAATAAATATCCTGGCGGGTTGTACACCATATTTTAGCTGTAATATTTTACAATGCTGTTAACACTGCAATAAAAGCATAAGAAAGTTTTACCATCTCTGATATTTTAGTTTTATTTTAGAGTGATGTGCTCTCCTTTAGGTACTGCTTACAGTCAGTGTACAGCTGGGTAATCCAACTTATTTAATTTAAAGTGAGTAACTATAAAATAAGAAAAGCTGCATAAGGGACCAGTAATTGACTTTACCACTCAAGTGAGGAGAGTTTGCATTTCTGTAGTGAACTGGTCTGGTTTAACTCTCTCAATGAGGGAATACATGGAGATGCTCAAATTTATTTGCTTTTGAAACAGGCAGAGTTCAATACCTTATTAAAAATGCTGCTTTTCTAAGTGGCATCTTTAGAATTCTTGTGAAATAGTACAACATATAGCTGCCAGAATGCCATACTTTTTGGAATACTGAGGTTGATATGTTGAAAATCTCTATTAATCTAGACATAATGAAGGAATTTCATTAATGAACGATGATCTTGCCCCTGCAGAGCATATTGTAGGTGCCACTGAACCTATTCTGGTAGTAATAATAATGAGCATTGCTGTTACCATTCGACAAACCAGACTTTGACCACAGCATCATCTTCAACCAGAATGTACTTAACCTTTCCAATTGGGAATGTAACTGGATACACATGTTTACATGGCTTTTATTCTTCGATTTAACTGAATATTTAGAGAATGATGTATGGATGGATAGAAATTGTAATTGCAATGGCCTCAATTGGACTAGTCCATTCCAACAAGGACATATCGGTTTACACACATCATACCTACTGCCTACAGAAACCTGACAGTGACCTTCTTGGGATCTAAAAATGACAGTGTATTCTCTTTTACCTTGAGTGTAAACTTTTTCAGGAGTGGACGGACGTCTCTGTTTCTGTCTATCTCTGTAGGTCACTGTGAGCTGTGACTGAGCTGTTAAACATTAAATCATTCTCAGTCTGTGTGTGTGTGTGTGCTCACATACTGCTCAAACATACACACACGTGCACACACACACACACACACACACACACAGCAGTCTGTTTTCCATGTCAACACAAAGCTGTCATGACTATCTTGCTGGCCAGCTCCAGTGTAGATGATTCTGCATCTTCTGCAGCTCTCCAGTTTTGGTGAACATTAGTACTGAGCCGAGAGGCGACTTGCATAAATGTAAATGTTGTTATTGAGGGAATGAGTTGGGATTTCTGATCAGGCTGCACAGACGTAACGGGTCTGTTTCACATTCATAAACGTCTAGTTTTATACGAACACCGAAGCTCATTACGGAAGACGTGTGAAAAGAGGCCTCCGGCCCCGAGCACAAACACGTCTCGGTCACCTCCAGTGAACTCTGGCTGGTTTTATACTCCATCATGTCTCCGGAAAATTCTCTCCTCTGGGGCCAAGATAGCCAGGCAGCCCGCGTCGCCATGACAACGCGCACAGCTCCGTCCGCCAAGCGTTCACGATGGCGAACACACACACACACACACACACACACACACACACACACACACACACACACACACACACACACATTGAAATAAAAACTATATGTGGGAAACCACCGAACGGAAACAGGTTAATGTTAAACAGGAAACCGACCTGAACAGACAAACAATTTTATTCCCGGTTTTTATTGGGGAAAAACTCACTATTTAGCTACATACCAGAAGTCATTATTGCTGGTGAAGTATGTTTTGAAAGTAAGAAAGTACATTAAGCAAACTGCTATTTTGAAATAACGTCGCCTACTCAAACTGCATGTGCTTTCAGGAAGCCATTCAACCCCTACTCTATTCCTCAGTGTTTACTCTAGAAGTGTTTTCTTAGTTTGATGTACCTTTATTCACCAAGAGACACATACCAGATACTTGTTTATGATTTTGACCATGCTAAAAATGTACTTGCTCCTACATTTTGTGTTTATTTTGCTTTATATATCAGTAATGCTGCTGGAAATTGATTATTCAGTGTTTTTGAGCTGGAAATGTTAGTTATTTGCAATAATTAGACAAATTATATAATAATACGTTCTTCAAATTACTTTTTAATTTATGTATATATCAGTATTATACGGTCTCAGGACTTTTATTCTGAAATTTGAGCACTGTGTGAGCAAAGAAGCAATCCCTCTTTTCTCATTTTCCTCTATAACCCAATGTTTGGGTCAGTGATGTCATTCATTTAGTTGGAAAAGAGTGAATCCAAGATGGATTACTGATGATGAAACCACCATGGTTTGATATCATGTCATGTCTGAACTAAATGGCCCTGACCTGTTAAGGCATGCACTCAATAAGGCAGAGTCAGCAACTTTTCTAGCAACTTCTTGTGCTATAGAAGCTCTTCTGTGGGATTGGAAGCAGAGGCAGTACTAGGTTCTGGCTACAGGTAGTTTTATTACCTCCACCCACTGCATACAGAGGAACACTCAAAAAGAAGTGTACTGTTTTGGAGATGTTCTGATGCAGTCATTTACTTCATATCAATGGTTTTATTGTTTTGGCTGATTAGTGTACAGTGCACTAGAAAGAAAGAACATACATGGTTTACACAGAGCACTATATGCCCAAAGGGATCACATGTGGGATTGACTTTAGTCAGTCAGTAAGGCAAGTGCATCCCTACCTACTACCTTCATACTCCTACTGTTATATGGACCAATATATGAAATAGTTCACCATTTATCCAAAAATGAGCTTTAGTTTGGTATTCAGTGTCAGTCAGGCTTGAACTTTGATCAGTCTGTATGGCAATGATTAGGTCATGAAATAATGGTTTATGCTCCCAAAAGGTGGTGAAGGCAGGGCTATTAACAACTGAATAGTAAATAAACTCTATGACATTCTGCAAACTTTACACAGCCTTCCTCAATCCCCAATACACTGAATATCATAGCCCTACTTAAAGCTAAGTAAATTTAAGAATAAAAGTATGCACATCCTCAAATCATAGAGCAAAGATAACAAATGAAAAAAGTGAATTTTGCCTCAGAATGCCCCATCCCAGTGGAATTGTGTTGATGTTAGGAGCAGCAGTCAGCTGAACTTTGTGAGCCATCTGGTCCAGGACTGGAGTTCAGAACCACCCCCTAGACCTTCACAAAAGACCAGTGCTGTCAAAGCCCCAAGACACAGCGGGAGAACACTATGAATACCTAAGAGTCAAGGTCTATTCTGTAGAATAAAATATCAGTCCTTGTATGGTAAAATTATATACAACATCGCCTGTTTTATTTTAAGTCTAGCTTCACCAGCAGGAGATGTAAGCACTGTGGTTCATAGTTTGGTTCATTTAATTATGAGAAGGTTATGCCCACGGGAAGCCTTTACCGAAATTAAGACCTGCCTGCAAATCCCTTTAGATTTGACAGGAAATCTGGTAATAGAACAGTCTGTGCTGTGTCTAATATCTGGGGAAAAGTCAGGGAGCACGGAGGAACTTAAATAAGTGACACAAATGCATCAAACTAGCAGTTACAGCAGCTAATGACGGCCCTGTGACAGCGAGCAACACTCTGCCTGTTCAGCTGGCCATTGAACTTTTCTTGTAAAAGGCCACGCTCAATCAGATAAGCCGCAGAACAGCTGTTAAAGGGGAATCTCACCATATTTTCAAAATTGCATAATTCAATTTGTAGGATGTAAACAAAATCATTCAGACTGGTTTGATGTGAAATGTTGTGTTCTAGAGAAACTGACTGTTTCACCGTTCACAGTGGTGGTGACATGAACTTGATTTCTGTGGATTTTTTTCTTCTAAAATTCACTACATCACTAAAAAAGCTGATGTACAACATAAGTGTAGAAAAACACTACATTCAATATATTCATGGGGCAGAGGTAGGCCTACATACAGGTGTAAATAGTACAGAAAAAAATATTATATACATTGAGCAGCCATTACATTAGTACCTGCTACTGAGTAGATCTGCCTTGTGAGGCCACAATAGATCTGGCCATTTGAGGCATGGACTTCACAAGACCTCTGAAGGTGTTGTGAGGTGGGGTATCTGTGAGCATCAGTGAGCCTGATGTTTTGAGGTGTTCTGATCCAGTTTTCAAGCCATCACTATGTGACCCTTGTCAAAGTGGTTTAAATCTTTACTCCTTACACAAGCACTTTTTATTTCTATAATTATAGACTGAAGTCCATCTCAGCATACTTTATTAGCCTCCTTTCACTCTGTTCTTCAATGGTCACCAGCCAGAAATATCCAGCCAACAGCATCCTGTGGGCAGTGTCATGTGATCTCTGATGAAGGACTAGGGGATGACTAGCATAAACTGTATAGAAACACAGAGCTTCTTCTCTGAGTTCATCTATAAGGTGGAGCAACTAGGTAGGAGTGTGTAATAGAGACAGTAAGTGGACATAGTGTTTAAACAGTCCAGCAGCACTGATGTCTCTGATCCACTTATACCAGAGCAACAAACATTAACACACAACCACCATGTCAGTGTCACTGCAGTGCAGAGCATGACTCACCACCCTCATAATATCTGCTCTGTGGTGGTCCTGTGGTGTCCTGACCATTGGAGATCAGAGTGAAAGAAGGCTACCAAAGTATGCAGAGAAACAGATGGACTACAGTATGTGCTCCTGTATGGTCAGTGGAGCTGGAAAAATGGGCAGTGAATGCAGAATCAATGTCATAAGCTATAGCTGATCTGTGTATATACAAATGTAAGAGACAAGACGTGTTGAGAATTGATTGTTTCACTGAACAATTTTGATTATATTTAAAAGATGCTTTGAATTTATTTGATTAAGTGTGCCAAAGCATTTTAATTGCTCACACAGTGTTCCAATTTCAGAATAAAAATCAAGAGAATGGGTAATACTGATACGTACATAAATAACAAAAATAATGAAGGATAATCTGGTGTTTGATTTTTATTTGGACCACTGTCAGTTAATCTGATGAATGTATTATTACAAATATCATAGTCAATCTAATCATTACAAAAACAAAAAATTACAAATGCAAAGCATTTGTAGTGCTTAAAATAGCATTATCAAATAACACACACACACACACACACACACACACACACACACACACACACACACACACACACACACGCACACACACAAACAATTGTTACAAATGACAGACATTGTAAAATCTGGCATGTATGACTGTCTCCTAGAAAACTCACTTTCAAATAAATTTTGGTGAATAAAAGTACATCAAACTACAAAAACATTCCACAAAACTGGCCTTGAGTCCCAAAGGTTAATACTAAACCCAGGACTGATGTGTGTTGAAGCGCTCTCCGTGGTGCTGAAGTTCAGGCTGCAATGCCTCTAAAAGGCTGCTCTACACAATTATAACAAGTGCTGCCCTCATCCACTAAGACTATTATAAACCTACTGACACAGACCATGATTCATATGATGGAGGGGCTTCAGGAGAGCTGTGAAGACCCCCCTGTCGCTTTCAGAGAAGTTTCAGAGAGGAGTTTGGAGGAGTTTGCGTGAGGAACTCTCTGCTGCTCTGATTCTCCTACACTACATGATTCCCATCATCTCCAGCTCCACAGAGGAGGAGGTGGCACTGAGTAAAGATGTATGAGTTCATGTTTGAGACTGTGATTACACCCCCCACATCACAGGTCCACCCTTATCAGTAACCCCTCTAAAGATCCGGGATGGTGTCTAGCCCAACCGCGTGTGACCCTGCACAGTCCTCGAGCGTTGTCCCGACACTGAGGGTCTGTCCCTCTCTCTCTCTCTCTCTCTCTCTCTCTCTCTCTCTCTCTGTTCAATGGACGATTGCCCGGTCGCCATGGAGACGGAAGGAGCTGATCATGGGCAGAGCAGTGAAGCCTAAAGCGGCCAAAACGCCTCGAATCGAAGCTCAGCCAAGGGGTCCTGACCAGAGGGGCGAGCACACTGACTTAGTGCCATGTTTGCTGCGTGCGTGTGGAGGGGGTTTTGGAGGGGCTCTATTGTAGGACCACTGAATCGCAGCAGCATGCAAAGATCACATCCACGATCCGCTGC
>CM067519.1:12257808-12285308 GCA_034509495.1 Acestrorhynchus altus
TCTTACTAACAGGTTCCTAACAAACTCCTAATAGACTCCTCACAAACTCCTATCACACTACAAACATTCCTAGCCAGTTCTAAACAGACACCAAAGATTCCGAATTCTGAATTCCTAAGAGATTCCCAATCCTAACCGATTCCAAACCCAAGATGCCCAAGAGATTCCTACAAACTCATAACAGATTCCTAAAAAGCTTCTAACAGACTCATAACAGACTCATTAATCCATAACAAACTAATAGTAACTTTTTACATAGTACCAATATATCTTCCAAAATTCAGCAACCTGTTCAGATACTGTCATTTAGAATATTTGTGTCACACAGGTCACTGTCTGAGAAGAGTTTGGTTTCCTCTGAGTACTAAAAACAACAAATATATAGAGAAGGGGCAGGGAGAGAGACATGGAAAAGAGATAGATGAGAGAGAGAGAGAGAGAGAGAGAGAGAGAGAGAGAGAGAGAGAGAGAGAGAGAGATCAGAAGGAAACAGAGTCTAGTGTCTGACCTCTGCTGTGTCCCTCTCTAGGTTGTGTGTTGGAGTGTTTGATCTGAATATCTGGGAGGCCAGATCACAAGCCCACACACACACACACACACACACACACACACACACACACACACACACACACACACACACACACAGTGGCAATACTTATTGGAGATGCTCATGATCAAACGTCACTTACAGCTATTAATAGGCTTGTTGTTTTCTCTTACAATCAACCTTAAACAACAATAAACAAATAAAATTGATTTTTCTCATATTCTTCACTTTTTTAACTATTTTTTTTTACAAACTTATTTACAAACCACTTTCCCACATTTTACAGTTAGAAATGATAGCTCATGTGACCATGCTCAGCACTGTAAGTCATCCTCCAGCTCTTTGACCACAGACAGTTTCTGACAACAGAGCTGCTCTTGACTGGATATTTCTGTACGGTGGTCCACTCTTAGCCTATCAGTGACGCTGAAGTATAAGAGCCTGATACACAAATGACCATTTCAGTCGCCTTGTCAGAGTTGTGTTGAGAATGGGCCATCCTTACAGTATCTATCTACATATATGACCTCCATGGAGGTCACATTTCTGCACCATCACTCTGGTGTCTGATAAATCTGCCTGAAGGTCAAACAGGGTTTTGACTGTTTTTGCAGCAGTCTTACGAGCAGTTCTCTCATTTTTCTTGGTGTTCCAGACCTTGATTTGACCTCTGCTGTTCCTGTTAATGGCTTTTTCTTAATTACTTTAAAAATTGAATATTGTAAAGCCTTTCTATGCACTGTGGACATCAATTATTGTCAGAGAGCTAGACACCTGCTTAAACAAGCCCACACCTGCTGACTGTTAGGACAAGGTTTGACAAGAGCATTTATAAAGCTTTGAAATTTATATTACCTGGCTTTGTTAATGATGACTGAGAACAATCCATAGCTCTAACAAGCTAACTCATGTCTGAGAATAAATGGTAAGGTTTTAAACATTTTGGATGCCCAAACTTTTGCAAAGCACTTGTTTCCTTTTATCCACTCTAAAATTGTGAAACACAAAAAATAAAACACAAACACTGCTTAAAATGTTGAACAGAATTTTATGGTAGGAAGAGCCTTTAAAGAGGCCAATGAGGGGACATGCGAAATCATTCTAATAAAGAGGCCAGTGAGTGGAAGAACAGAGTGTTTAAGTGGCCAGTGAGTGGAAGTACAGGGTGTTTAAGTGGACAAAGCCTGGAAGTAGATGGTGTTTCTAATAAAGTGGACACTGAGTGGAAGTAGAGGGTGTTTCTCTTAAAATGGACAGTGAATGTAAAATCCAGTGGACTCTTGAGCATTCATATGCTGACGACTTGGAGCATATATAATGCAAAATGTTGAAGCATATATAAGGCAGTCATGTATTATTAATTCATTATGCAGAACTGGAAATTCTGTGTTTTTGATGTTATAATGTGTATGGCAGATGATCTGCGTATGTGTTGCCATTAAGTGCTGAACGTCATTTGATGGTGAAATTGATATAAAAATGAATCAATTGGAGCAGACATGTGCTTTATATGTTAACTGTGAATCTGATAATGAGACCACTGTGAGGCAAATCATTTTCCTGAACTTCCATCCATTTATTAGTGCTTCTTTGAATTTGAACATTGAATTTTTTTGTTCATAATTCAGTTCTTAAAGATCAAATGCCCTATATTTTAGATTAGATTAGATTAGAGATTAGATTAGATAGAACTTTATTGATCCCTTTGGAGGGTTCCCTCAGGGAAATTAAGGTTCCTGTAGCAGCATCAGTACAGTACAGAAAAGATTAGAAAGATAAGATAGCAATTTAGTGAAGAAAAACACTATAGAAATATAAAGAATATATAATATTGAGACTATATTACAATATAAAATATGGATAAATAGTGGGGCGGCATGGTAGCGCTGTTGCCTCACAGCCCCTGGTGGGGCGACCTGGGGAGTTTCTGTGTGGAGTTTGCATGTTCTCCCTGTGTTTGTGTGGGTTTCCTCCGGGTACTCCGGTTTCCCCCACAATCCAAAGACATGCATGATAGGTGGATTGGTGACTCTAAAGTGGCCGTTAGTGTGTGTGTGTGTGTGTGTGTGTGTGTGCATGTGTGAGCCCTATGATGGATTAGCGCCCTGTCTAGGGTTGTTTCCCGCCCTTGCGCTCAGAGTTGCCGGCTGGGCACCGGCTCACCCGTGACCCTATTCAGGAATAAGCGGTTCAGAAAATGGATGGATGGATGGATGGATGGATGGATGGATGGATGGATGGATGGATGGATAAATAGTGCAAGAAAAAGAGTCTTGTATTGGTCCTTCACTTGGGAAGGAGCAGTCTGTCACTGAACAGGCTCCTCTGGTGGCTGATAACAGTGTACAGAGGGTGACTGGCATTGTCTATAATGTCCAGTAGTTTCTTCAGAGTCCTCTTCTCTGCCACTGACACCAGAGAATCCAGCTTTTTGCCAACCCCAGAGCCGGCCCACCTGATCAATTTGTTCAGCCCATATGTGGCCTTCTTGGCTATGCTCCCCCCCAGCACACCACAGTGTAGAACAGGACACTGGTGACCACAGACTCATAAAACATCCACAGGATTTTCCTGCAGATGTTGAAGGACCATAGCCTCCTCAGAAAGTCCAGCCTGCACTGTCCCTTTCTGTACAGGTGGTCCATGTCACATGACATGTTCAACTTGCTGGGTGAAGAGAAGAGGGGCCAGCACTGTGCCCTGGGGTGCTCCGGTGCTGCTGATCACAGTGTCAAACATGATGTTCTTCAGCCTGACATACTGTGGCCTGTCTGTGAGGTAGCTGGAGATCCAGGTGACCAGGCAAGGGTCCACTTGCATCCCATTCATTTTGTCCTGAAGCATATGGAGCTGGATGGTGTTGAAAGCACTTGAGAAGTCCAGAAACAGGATCCTCACTGTGCCATTCCCCTTATCTACTGTAGGTGCGAGTGGGCTCGGTGTATCAGGTAGATGATTGTGTCTTCTACACCAACACCTGCCTGATACACAAAACTGCAGACCATACTGTGCATGTTGCACCTGGGGTCTGAGGAGACAGAGGAAGAGCAGCTCCAACGTCTTGATCAGATGGGAAGTGAGTGCCACCATTCTGAAGTCATTCAGTCACTAAGGTTCTTTTTCGGAACTGGAACAATGCACAATGTCTTCCAGAGGGTAGGCACTCTCCCCACCAGCTGGCTGAGCTTGAAGAGGCGCTGGAGTGGTTCAGCCAATTCTGCAGCGCAAGTCTTCAGCAGACAGACACATACTTTGTCAGGGCCTGCTGCTTTCCTGGCGTGAAGCCTCTTCAGTTTACCTTTTACCTGGTCCACAGTGAAGAATGAATTCTGTGTTGTGGTGGATGAGGGGAGGAGGCTGCTGTGGTAGCAGCCAAAGTAGAGAAACGTTCATGAATGCCTCAGAGTGCTGTATCTCACACGCAGAACCTGCGTCTGCTCTGGGAGCGATGTACATGCATATGGTGTTCACATGACTGAACTCGCGGGGAACATAGTTGGTTCAGAGGCTAACAGCTAACAGCTCCAAATCCGGACAACATAAGACAATTTTCACAGTGATATGGCCTGGGTTACACCAGCGACTGTTCAAATAAATGATCAGCCTCCCACCTTTGCTCTTCCCGCAGGCTTTAGTGTCTCTGTTGTCTCTCATGGCAGTGAAGCCCTGCAGATCCATGTTAGCATCCAGTATCAGCTGGGTTAACCATGTCTCTGTAAAGATTAACAAGTTGCTCTCTCAGTAAATCCGCCGGTTGGTGAGGGCAGACACCTTGTCGATCTTGTTCGACAGCGAGTTTACATTCCCCATGATGACGGAGGGAATGGACGGTTTGCAGCCGGTTGTCCGTTAGCTTAGCCTTTAGATTAGCTCCGGGCCTTGCAGCCCCGGGCTCTCTTCCACAGCTCCGCCGGGATTGGATGTCATGTCCCTTTGTTCTCCGAGCCACCACCTAGGTATAATCATTACATGTAAAGTGAAATCTTTCAAGCCTTTGTAGTATTACTTTTCACACATTCAGACACTATAAATACTGTCTCTAGTTCAGTACACCCAACCACAATCATGGATAGCATTGCGGACCATACAGTTGTCCAGAAGTTGATTATCAATGTCATCCACAAGGAGGCTAAGGTTGAAAAGACTGACTGTTCTCATGCATGCTGTATCATAGCATATTAATGGAAAGTTGTGCACAACCAACAGTAATGACAATGGCCTTGAGAGCATTGTCAGACATTCATTCAAGAACTTAGCTTCACAAGGAGGGGACTGATGCTGGTATTAGTGCATCAAAAGCCACCACACATAGATGTATCCAGGAAAGGTGTTACAACTGCAGCATTCCCAATAGGAAGCTCTTTCTATATGGCACCAAAATAAGGCAAATGTTTTGAAAAACAAAAAGTAAAATCCATAACCTAGAATTTATATATATTATAAGCGAATGGCATTTTTGTAATGTTTTTGTAAAAAAAAAAAAAAAAAAACCTAACTTGTGTTTTGGCCCTGCTTTGATGGGAGGGCCAAATCTAGACAGTGATTGCCTGTTGGGGATAACCATAGCCCAACAAGTGTCCATGCCTTGCAGTCATGTGGTCCATGCCATCTATCGCCATTTTGAACACCTCATTTTATAGTGCACCAACTTTAACTTGACAGAACAGGAAAGATAGATACAAAAAAACAAACACAACCCATATTTATTATCACCTGAGCTTCAGATTCCTTCAGGCACCTAGATGTATGTGTATGCATGTGTACTTTTGTAAATTTTCAATCCTTATCTTGAGTCAGGTGGCAGATTATATATTAAGTATACATAACCGTCCTGAAACAGGTTTGATAGAAAAGCTCTGGTAAGCTTATATGTTATATGTTGTATTCATTGTTTTCATGCAAATCTTTCTTGTTCTTTAAAGTTAACGTGCAGAATTGGTTCATTGTTATTAAAAAGTAATGTGCTCAACATGGGGGTCACAACAAAACCATATGACTGCAAAGCATGGGCACTCAATGGGTGGGTTTATCCCCAGCACCTAATGACTAAATTAATTCCATCCTGCTTTCAAAACAGGGCCAAAACTCAAAAGCGTAAAACGTTTCCAATTGGGACTGAAATAAAAAAAATGCAATGAAATGGATTATTAATGAATGTAAAATGCAAAATGAATGATTAAATATGGAAATATTTTGTCTTACATTTATGCTTGTTCTTAAACTCTTGATATTAATAACAGTCCCCTTGCTTAGAAAATATAATTTATTGGTCATGGATTCTGCTTTTTGGTCGTCAAAGCATTTGGCACTATTTTGTCACCATACTCCTGAAGTAGAGACATCAGAAGCATTTTACCTGACCTAAGGAAAAAAAGAACTGGATTATTTTCAGATGAATCTAAATTCTGTATTTCATTTGGAAAGTAAGAGCCTAGAGTTGCAACTCAAACTCAGTTTGAGGAAAGTGTGTGGAGGAAAAGTGGAGAGGCAAAATTCATGGTGTCTTAAGTCCAGTGTGAAGTTTCAGCAGTCAATTTTCTGCTAGTGTTGGTCCATTGTGTTTAATCAAGTCCAGAGTTAATGCAGCGTCTAGGAGATTATAGAATACTTCATGCTTCCATCTGCTGACAAGCTTTATGGAGATGCTGATTTCCTTTTCCAGCAAGGTCGTGCCCACAGTGCCCATACTACTACCAAATGATTTGCTGACCATGATATTACTGTTCTTTATTGGCCAGCCAACTCTCTGGACCATAGAAAATCTCTCTCTCTCTCTCTCTCTCTCTCTCTCTCTCTCTCTCTCTCTCTCTCTCTCAATCTCTCTCTCTTTCTCAATCTCTCTCTCTTTCTCTCTCTCTCTCTCTCTCTCTCTCTCTCTCTCTCTCTCTCGTTGCACACAGCATACTCTTTACCTATATCTAATAACAGGACAAATGTATTGGGACAGCTACTCATTCTTTGTTATTATTTTAAGAAATGATGGGTGTTGGCTACCACCTCTTGCCGGGTTGTGTTGATTAAGTGCTGAGTGTTATTGTGAAGAGTGATGAATATAAAGCGTCTTGAAAGGGGCTATATAATTCATTTCTCAAACATGTATTAATGCTTAATAATGCCTTATGTAACATCAGTTATTCATTAATAGAGACATTCTAGGATAAAAGCTTTAGGTTTTCTGATACCAATGACACCACACCTCCCCAGTGAACACAAAAAGCAGTGTAGAAACACTTTTGCCATTTTGTAAAGTGGTACCAATGATTTAAATTTCTCTTTTGTGGGAGAATCTGCTGGTTGGTTTGGCATTAATGAAAGTATTCAGTACTGAAAGATCAGTACTGGTGTTATTGAGTCTAATAATCATGTACTTGTACATGTACAGTAAATGTAATTATTGTATTGATTCCATTCTCCAAGAGTATTTAATGATCAGTACTTCATTTCTATTGTAACTTCATGTTAAGAAGTGATGGATAGTTCAATTATTGATAAATCAATAATTCCATTTTCATCACATTTCTGCACAGTTTGCTGCATTTCGTTGCTGAGATCAGGACTTCCACACAGTGGTGTGTGTGATGTCAGCAAGCACCTTCTGTATTCTCCACTGGCTTACAGAATATCTAAAAATCAATTCCTATTTTTCACACATACTGACAAGAACAGAGTCCCTGTGCACGTTTTCATCCTTACACCACAGCACTGGGCAAGAACAGACCTGATCTGTGCATGTACACACATACACACACACACACACACACACACACACACACACACACACACACACACACACACACACACACACACACACACACACAATCATGTCATGTGAAATATATAGAGACCATAAATCTAAATTTAGTTTAGATTTCCCTTTTATTTTCTCATAGGGATATTTCATCTTTCTGATATAGAACCAGTGGAATTAGAATCCTGCTTTTGTAGGTGCTACCACTTCTTCTGTGCAGGCAATAATTTCTACTAGCATTGCTGTGAGTATTTGATTGTATTCAGCAATATGCAGCATTAATAATGTCAATATGTTGGATGATCATCACCTGGTCCCCAACTCATTTCAAAAGTATTATTCCAGAGAACAGTGCTGGTGGGCTTTGTACCTTTGTAGCCCAGGTATGTGTATGTGTGTGTGTGTGTGTGTGTGTGTGTGTGTGCATTTGCTTCTCTGTGTCAGCAGTTGGTGCATTTTAAAGTAGCTGATTTCATTAAAATGGTTGTCCGCAAACATTTGGACATAAAGTGCATATAATATTTTACTTATTACAGCTGTGGTAGTAATATTGGATCCAGATGGCCACAAACATAAAGGTTTCAGAAGTTCTTTATTATGTTATGTATATAGGTCTTGTGATTATGGTCATTTTATTACTATTTTAAGTGATGTGTTGAGCATATTAGTGAATACATTTGGATTGCTCTCTGTATGTGAGTATGTGTGTGTGTGTTTGTGATTGTGTGTGCGGGCATGTATCTGATGCCCTTGTTCCAAGAGTCTGGCTGGGACAACAGCTGCTCTCTAACATGGAGAGGATGTTGGTAGCATATCTATATTCTAGCATGTACTCCTCTTCCTGTTTCACTGCAGGCCATGGCAACGCTGGTGTGAGCAGCCCTTTTCATCAGAAGTATGCAGAAGAGTGGCGAGCGTGTGTGTTAGTTCATGCCATCTGTGAAAGTTTACAAAAATCCAAGTGCAATTATGTTAATGTTACATGTTTTGTATTATTGCATTAACAGTAATGTGCAGGTTTAACCCTCCAGTTAGATTCAAAAGTGAGCAATAGCTATAATGTTCCAAAGTATGACTGAAATGGATTGCTATTTACATTTTAGGGGATCTAAGAAGCACATCAGTCATTTTCCTCTGAGTGTTCGAATCGTAAAATGGAATTTAAATGTGATTCTGAAGGCATTATAGTATCCCATGATTCACTGGTAATTTATAGTAGACATCGTAGCTCACTGCATGAGCTCAGTAGGGACCAGAATGCAACTGTGAGTCTCATTAGTGTAACGAAAGGAGCTGACAATGCTGATGACACTGAATGCTGTGAAGTTCAGATGTTTATCATGTAACGTTCATTAATGGGAGGCTTATGTTTTTTAAGCAACATAATCAACAATTATTCCATGAACAGCACAGAGATTCACTAACTTTAATACAGAAATAAGTTTTCTAAACTGTGTATGCAGCTCACACAGCTCACACACTTCCGACTCATGCTGATATGCATTGCTGATGAGGAAATGTCTGAGTTTTTTACCAATACTAGGTGGACTAAATATTCTCTCCCTACATAGCATAATACTGTTGAGGGAACAGGGATCCTTTTTGGTCCCAGCCCATATTTAACACCTTAATATTTTCTTAATTAACCCCTAATGCCAGACATGTAATAAAATAAACCTGTAATGTAATAAAGCTCATTATTCAGTAATTACAGAGATTTCAGTTCACACTTGTGGGGGTATTCTTAGTTCATAGAAGTGTGTAATGACAAGTTGGGCCCATAAACAAGCCACTGGCTTTTTAAGGTGTTAATAGAAATATGATTAATATTTATTTTAATCAAAATCATGGTTTACTTATAATAATTCACTTATAATTCTTGCACATACATTTAGCTACACACAGAATGAAGTTTCAGATTGCAATGCTATTCAGAAGGAAGATAAAGGTTACCATAGTTAAAAATGTAGAATGATATGGGCAATATTTACTGAGCATTTTACATATCATGTTGGGTATAAAGCAACATGACAGATGTCTCAGAATGTAGTTTAGAGGTTCCTAGTGGTGTCCAGTAATAATCCATCCCATGCAGCTTGGATATTCTCACTCACTTCCTGCAGATTTAGTGGTAGGAGAGGAGTGTTGATGGTACATCCAATAGCATCCCACACATTTTCACACATGCCACTGGCCATGGAATAGTACTTGTGTTTTGAGATGGCAGCAGTATGTGGACGAGCATTGTCCTAGTGGCCTAGTGCACTGGAGTGTGAACTTAATTAATGTAATGTTGGTCTGTGAAAGTGCAAGCGATATAGACCAAAGGTGATACGGCATTCTACAAAATCACACCAGACATCACGATACCAGGCTGTCTGATCATGTGATGCATGACAATAAACCATTGATTTTGGCACTGACCACAGGAACTCCATGTAGTTGTTGGTCATCTCCACCAAGACAAAAGTGGCACTGGTCATTGAAAATGACCCACTGCCAATCTGAGTAACTCCATGACCGTTTGACACAACACCATTGTGTTTGTGCGTTGTAATTGGTTAACTCTTTATAATTTCAGCATAATTAGTGGAATAAAGTCTAAAAGGCAGACATATGGAAATATGTTGGCTTGCCACCCCTATGGCACTGTATTACTGACCTCCTAACATCCTGACATTGTAAATAAAAACAAAGTAGTGCATGTGTGTATGAAGCCCTCAGGGTCAAACAGCCTTAGACTCTACACTGCCAATAGCTGGTTCCAGGATATTTGCTAATGGCATCTGCCTATGGATTTCTCATCTGCTTTCTCAATAGATACCTCCTTAGAGTGCAACTGAGCAGCACCAAATCGACCCCACTTTGCATCACCTCGTCAGGGTGATGGGTTTATTCCTGGTGTGTCCTCTCCTCGCAACGATCCGACAGGAAATACACAACCAATCTGAGCAAAGGGTACTGGAAGTGTGTAGGGCTCAGTCAGAAGGCTACTGTTTGACACAGGTCAGCTGAAAGGTCAGGGGCCCATTAAACACATACTGTATGTATCAAACCCACACTGCTGACAGGGCACATCCTACACATCACCAGTTACCCAAAGACAATTGTCACAACTTAATAATACATTCAAAGCTGAGTGTCATGTGCACTTGGATGATTGATAGCTGTGAAACCTTCACAGTTCAGAAAAAAATGTCTTCACTAATCTTTGCTGTTCTCAATTAATTCATTATTTTATTTATTTATTTGACTCAAGAGACGTATCTGACTCTTATTATGTGGCACTTATTTAAAGTGGCAATTGAAAGTAAGCTGAAGAGGACAAGAAGGCTTAGCAAATACCCAAGCAATAACCACAAATAATCTACTTCATTAGATACCTAACATGACCATCTGCACCCTGGCAATGCAATGAGGTCACTTTGTAGGTCAATACTATATAGGTGTACAATTATAGATTGAATCCCATCTGTTGCCTTGCATTTAATTTTGTCAGACACTTTCTGTTCCATTAATCACTGGTCATTTCTGGACCTCAAGACCACTGTTGACCAAATACTAATTGACTGGTAGTCCATTCTGAACACGGCAGTGACACTGACATGGTAATGTGTTGAACTGATACGAGTGTAGGCTGGGGTTTTGACATACATCAGTGTCACTGCTAGGTGGAGAATGGGTCAGCAAACAAATATAACCCATCAATAGTGGTTCAGCGGTCTGAAAGAGAAACTGACAAAAGGCTAGTTAATAGTTTTCCGTAAACAGTACAACCTTGACACTCTTAAAAATAAAGGCAGTACATTGGGTTCTCTGAGTGATGCCATATAAGAGCTATTTTTGATTCCACAAAGAATTATTTTTGCAAAAGAGATGTAAGTGTGAAGAATCCATCAAAAATAATGACTGTCAAAATAAGTGCTGTCAAAATGAATGCATTAATGCACCGGATCAATCAGTTAACTTTAACATGAGATTAATCTGTTAACTTTAATGTGGAATTAGTCTTAATTTAAACATGGGATTTATCTGATAACTGTAACATGAGAGTAATTGGTTAACTTTAACATGGGGTTAATCTGTTAACTTTAATATGAGATTAATCTTTTTATTTTAACATGGTTTTAATCTGTTCACATTAATGTGAGATGAATCTGTTGACTTTAATATGAGATTAATCTTTTAAGTTAAACATGTGTTCAATTTTTTAACATTAATATGGGATTAATCTGGAAAACTTTTAATTAAAGAAAAAATCAATTAATCATTAATCAAATTCATCATTGGCCCCAATTCCCATGAGACTCTAGTGATGTATTAGCAGTTTAAGTTAGCAATGAAAAAACACATTGCTAATGTTGAGTTCAGACAGTGGACTAAATTGTCTTGATTTTGAAAAATGGAATCAATCTCATAACTATAATTTTCTTACTGTCACTTTCTTACTCCATTCAATTAAATTTACATTTATATAATTTAGCAAATGTTCTTATCTAGATACAATTACAAATGTGTTTTGTTGTGCATTCATAAAGTATCCATAGCTAGAGCAAATAGGCTGGAATCCAAAGATAACCTTGAGCTCAGATGCTGAGATACAAGGACACACACTGGACTAGAGTCAGAAAGCGCTACTAGATTTACTCTGATGTTACTTTATTCCGATGTAATATTGGATTATTTTTACTTACATAAATGATCATGGGTAACATTTTGTCCCATTTGTTTGATTTGATTCTCTTTATCTACCTCAGAGACATTTTACAAAAAGTAAACAAAATCACAAAAAAGTTTCACAAACTTAATTACCAAATTAAATCCTAATGTCAATAGGATCACGTCACCTACATATTGTTGCTGCCAGACAAAAAACCTTGCATCTCCAAGTTTTTCATAGTTTACATAATGTGAAACTAACAGTTGTTCTGCACATTATGTCAGAATTGAATAATGAATGAACCAAAATAAATTCTCCAAAAGGAAGTGGAAAAATCTTTCTATTGAAATTCTAGTTTTTGTTTGTATACTTCTCCTACAAAGTTTTGGAAGGATGGTTTTTGTGTGAGAGAAACTATATGCTGATGCAAGAGAAGACAAAATAAGGAACATCTAAAAAGATCTGAGCTAATACAGTATAGATAAATGTGGGCTCACTGCATGGCAGCAACAGATTATATATCCTGTTTTATTCCTTGAATAAAAAATTAGCATCTACAAAGCATCAACTGGGGCTCTCATAGTGTTACCATTCAATTTAATCTGGATAGACCAGATGGATCAGCATCAGGCTGTGCTCAGCAGTGACCACACTAATGCTTTGGAGATGAGGAACTCATTATAACTTTCAGGAAGTCTCCAAATCCTGCTACAGCCAGGAGTTCCATTTAGACATCTCAGTTTGTGGCTTTACTACCACATTGGAAATTCTAGTTTTTGTTTGCCTCAAATATCAGCATGTGCATTATTTATAGATTATAAACAAATACCACACAAATTACTGACCAGTTTGAAATGATTTCTGGGGAGAAAATGGATGTGCATGAATTGCTATAAGCAATATGATGAAATTCTTATTCTGCTCAAATTTTCTGCTGATTTTTTGTTTTTCCACTAAAAAGTTTTTTTCTACCATGATTATTTATGTACAGAAGATGAACAACTCTCAGGCTGACTGACTATTTTTCATTTTCTTTTTTTCTCCTTTCCCCACTTTGTATGTGTCTGCTCAAGTCTACAGTTGCAGGTTCACCAGATAATGAAGGTGAGCTTCCATTAACCTCTATCTTCTATATATTGTTGTCCATTCACTGGGTTTGAACTAATGTTGGTAAAACATTTACAGTTATTGAACACACCTTCAGTTCTTCTAATGAGAAAGTTGATCTTAATGGTGTGCCTGGTTAAGAAGGGGTCAATAAAATAAATAAATAATAAAATGCATGGTTGACTAAAACATAATTTCAGAATTGTACAATATGTACTAAATATAGTTTGAGTCTTGTCTAAATACTCATTTTACAGATACAAGAGAGACATATAAATTAAATTACTATTTAATTTAAATAATGTTACAAAGCATTATCTGAACCCACACCTTTACTCTACCTTAACTATAGCCCAAACATAACTGAATCTTACCCTGACCCAAACTATAACCTTAGTAAAATGTAAAATTCTTTTGTACTATTCCATAACAGCAAAAAGCATAATTATGTGGTAGTTCTTCTTCAAGCACCTGGCAGACTGGCTTATTTGGCAAAACAATGTCACCAGTGGATAGAAGCTCCTTGTAAATTGTAAAAAATGTATGAAATATGCAAATATGTTTGAGGAAATTTAATGCCTGTGGATTTTGAATGGGATGTCATAATAGCTCTTATAGTTGTAGGTGTTATACTAGGTGTCATATTATAGTTTCTTGGCATCCCAAATGGCCTAAAAACATTTAAATGTG
The DNA here is from genome assembly GCA_034509495.1 of Acestrorhynchus altus. Classification (NCBI taxonomy): domain Eukaryota; kingdom Metazoa; phylum Chordata; class Actinopteri; order Characiformes; family Acestrorhynchidae; genus Acestrorhynchus; species Acestrorhynchus altus. The sequence continues at coordinate 12,271,561 of CM067519.1, forward strand.
GGGTGGCATGGTGGCACTGCAGGTAGCATGTTTGTCAAACAGCTCCAGGGGTGTAGGGTTGTGGGTTTGATCCCAGCTTGGGTCACTGTGTGCTTCTGTGCACAATAAACTGGCACCCTATCCGTGGGTATTTCTGCCTTGCGTCGGATGACTCCAGGTGGGCTCTGGTTTTATCATGACCCTATTCAGGAAGAAGCGGCTGAGATAATGACTGACTGACATTTAAAAGTACCAAAATGAAGGATTACCATAAAGCATGAAGTGATTTCATCATACTATGGGAACATTGTTTTAATTAAATACCTGCAAATTCTGGAAGCAAATGTGAAACTCTCTGTATAAAACTGGAAATGAAAATACAATATGTTCCAAAGCAGAATTAAGATCCTAAACCTCTTATGTCCTTGATTGGATATGAGTTTTATATGTGATTCAGCTAATCTTGGCTGCTGATGCTTATATGCTTGGCATATAAGCATAAATTTGCCACTATGCTAAAATAAGCTTAATTACTTAATTAATCTATTCTAATAGTGTTTCATAAACTGCAAGTTCATATAATTTGAAGTTAGACTATAAATTTGTGACTTACTTTCACAGGCTCCCCATTTTGAGTTTTGTCTGTCACTGGTAGGACCACATTCTGTAATGCTTGTCCAACCTCACAATGTTAGTTAATCAAGAGCACATTTGTGTATGGAACATAGATAGATCAAGTATGTTATTCTGTTCTTTGCCACAGACGCCTCATCGATCTGCATGGTTTGATTCAGAGTTGAGGGAGTTTGCATCACTCCTGCTGTTGTTTTGGCTTTGGCTGACAAGGTGCTGATGAGATCGAGACTCTTGCAACATTTTCTAGATGGATAACAACTTAGACTTAAACAAAAAAAATGGGCTGTTTACACCAAAAAACAACTGTTAATATTGGCAGAACACTAGACACAGAGCTAAACACACATATTTTACCCTGCCTAACCCTTCCTTAACACATAGAAGTATTGTAAGATTTTATAGAGGATGTCAAAGCTTACTTAACTATATGTTACATTACATTACTTGTAATAATTGTTTATTTAATTACCACTCATTACTGCTTAGGCTGCTGCCCCACAACCCAGACCCTGGATAAGATCACGGATGGATGGATGGATGGATGGATGGATGGATGGATGGATGGATGGATGGATGGATGGATTAGACATTTATGCACATTTAAATGTGCATATAGACCCACTTTGCTAACACAAAAGGAAATTTGTGCTCTGTATTTAACCCATCCATGCAGTGAAACACATATAAACATACAAGGGGCAGTGAGCACACATGCCCATAGTGCTGGGCAACCTTTCCCTATTACTATTTCAAATCGGATTAGCTCAGTGTATTTATATAATACATTTGACAAGGGAGAGATCCAGGTTTGAGACACGTTTGAGCAAATGTTGAGGAAATAGCAACTATGGCAAAGAAAACTAACAAGCAAAAACAAATATATCCTTCAGATCAAGCAGAAGTAACCTTAAGAGGAACCAAGACTCAAAAGTGGAACCAATCTTTAGCACACATCGGATAAAACCTATCAACAGGAGGATCTGGAGAGCTGGGAGATCAGGGCACCTGAGCCACAGACTTGTACCAGTACTAAGCAAACAGTAAATCAGCAGCTCAGGATATGGAGTGGAAGAAAGGAAAAAAGATGAAGGGTATATATGTATATATGGATAGGTAGAGGGTCTCTAATGGAAAGATAATAAGCAGACAGTAATAACAATTTTCAAATACCTGTAATGAAAGCAGTATACAGTGCTGTGAATAATGTATTTGCTCCCTTACAGATTTCTTTTGTTTTTGCTTTTTTTTCTTGCATTTTTCAGAAAATAAATGTCAATATCATACAAACATAGCCTGAGTGAATAAATGCATTTGATTGTTTCAGTGATGATTTCATTTATTAAGGGAATTTAAGGGAAGTTATCCAAACCAACCTGTAAAAAAGGAATTGCCCTTAAACCTAATAACTGGTTATGGAGACTATTTTTGCCCAGTATTTTTCCTAGATGTTTTCTGGCTTCTTTTGCAATCTTGAGATATCAGTGTGCTTTTGCAGCAATTTTGGTGGGCCAGCCACTCCTGAAAAGTTTGACCACTGTTCCATGTTTTCTGCATTTGAGTCCCAGAGCCTGAAAAAGCCAGTAAAGCAGTAAAGGACAGTTAATCCAAAAGCTTGTAGGAGGAAATATGTTTTTATTTTAGTTTTATTGATTAAAAGTCTTTGAACAGTAACAGGAATTCGAAGGAGGCTATAAAACCTTGTCTTCACTTGCAATATAATGTCCTTCTTACAATATTGCAAACCTATTACACATTTAGCCCGGAATGATGATGGTCCTGCAATATAGATCTAAACTGAACCATAATCATTGTTGAACCGATAAATAAGTAAACAGTAGCTTCCCATTATTATTATTATTATAAAAGTGGGCTCTAGGATATTTTACAGTCTTAACATCAGATTAACCCTTTTATGCTCCTTTCATGTGTGATTACTATATTAGTTACTATCATTGAATATCTTTTGCCAGCATTGTGGGCTTAGGGTTGCCAGTAATGTCCTGAGCTCTGGCTTCAGGTAAACAGCTACCTTTCACTGCTGGACCTTGTAAAGGAGTAGTAGTAGTTTCACATGTCAGATTATAGCATCTCCTACAAACATTTTTAACAGGCTCCTCAGTGGAGGCTCTGCTCAGCTGGGCAAACCTGTCTCACGTGAATTGGTGTAGAGTGGTGTTGCCGTGGACTTGTTTTGGTGTTAGAATTAGCCTTAGCTTTCTGGCAATTCCCTCACAGTAAGGGCTCTAAAGCCAGATCCAAGGGGTTGCCAGCTCTCCCTAAGCCATTCAGGCTGTCTACTTTAGAGGGCAGATAAGCAGCACAACACAGATCATTATTATATCATTTCAAACATAAAAGGAAATGAACAAATGAAGGTAATTCTCAAAGGTAAATCTGATTGCAGAACAGCCTTCCATTAATGTTATCAGATTCCAAGTAATTTTAAACAATTTCAAGTTCTTTCTGTCCTTTAAATGTTTAATCATTCCCTGGTACATGGATATTTTCATTTGTTTGCTTTCCTTTTTTAAGTGTGACATTATAGTGAAATATACTGTACTTATTTTTTTATAATAACTCGATTTTTATATTATTCATCTGCATCACCTCTAGCATTTTTGTGTAATTTAGAACATGCCTCCATTTTACCTAACTTAACTAACACAGGAAGATAAAGTCCTGGACCTTAAACTGGGCCTAAATATAGGGCCCACCTCTTTTCCAATCCAAGGTTTATCTAAAGTTGCTGTGACTGTTTATGAACTGAACAACAACAATTCAATTAACCAGGAAGCTACAGAAAGTTACGACTATCCTACAGTACCTCACAAAAGTAAAGTATTCAGTTCCTTTGGCTTTTTACTTATTTTGTTACATTACAACTCTCTCTCTCTCTCTCTCTCTTTCTCTCTCTCTCTCTCTCTCTCTCTCTCTCTCTCTCTCTCTCCCTCTCTCTCTCTCTCTCTCTTTAGGAAGCTAAATATGAGTTTGCCAAAAGGCTTGTGGGAGACTCTCCAAATGTATGGAGGAAGGTGCTCTGGTCAGATGAGAGCAAATTTGAACTTTTTGACCACCAAGGAAAATGCTATGTCTGGCACAAAACCAACACATCTCATCACCCCAAGAGCACCATCCTCACAGTGAAACATGGTGGTGGCTGTCGTATCAGCATGCCGTGTGTTTTTCAGCAGCAGGGACTGGGAAACTGGTTAAGGAGACGATGGAAGGTGCTATATCCAGGGATATTCTTGAGCAAAACCTGTTTTTTGTCTGTCTTTGATTTGGACCTGGGACACAGGTTCACCTTCCAACAAGACAATGACCCTAGCATACTGCTAAAACAACACTCGGGTGGTTAAAGGGGAAACATGTGTATATATATATATATATATATATATATATATATATATTGGAATGGCCAAGTCAAAGCCGAGACCTTAATCCAACTGAGAATCTGTGGTCAGACTTGAAACCATCTAACTTGAAGAAGCCAGAGCAGTTATGCCTTAAGGAATAGACAAAAATCCCAGTGGCAAGATGTGGCATGACTTGCAGCTATAACTGCCGTCAAAGAAGACTGTATAAAGTACTGGTTTAATTAAGTACTGACTTTAGTTATGCACAGTGATGTTTTTTTTTTTGTTATTTTGTCCTATTTGAAGGTAAAGGCATGTTCTGTAAATGAAATGATGCAAAACCTCAAATAATCCATTTTAATTCCAGGTTGTAAGGTCACAAAACATGAAAAAGATTGCTGCAGCCATTGGGGATCCAATAAGCAACCTTTCCTTAAAAATTACTGTTTGTGAAATGACCCAGGAGGTTGACGAGACGTTACATCTAACTCCCATTCATTTCACCTGTACTCCAGTCACTACCTCTCAAGCTCTTAAGGTCTTAAGGCCAGCACCTTCCTTCATTAGTGTTTCACTGAATTAAGCCCACAACACCTCAGTAAGGCTCAACAATGAACCCTAGCATCCCAAACCCACTCCCCACCAGGCTTGCTTCATGAGACAACTCATAACTTCAATACCTTCAGAATATACACAAAACAGCCGATAACTCTCTCCATGCCAGGCCTTCAGTTGCACAATGCTGTAGTAGACATCCCTACAGAACCCCTAGCCCCATCCCTCACCTCACCTGAGCCACCATAAGTAATTACATACTTATTTTTGGGCAGTTGGGCAATAGATGAAATCTAGTCAATCATCAATTACATGATAGTACTTTCTCTGGTGAAACAATTCTAGCTTAATGTTTAATATATTATTTATAGTTTCACCAAATTAATTCATATTTACAACTGACAACAGTTGTTATCTCGACTCTAATGATTGTTTGGTAATGGGCTACACCGTGTAAGAGTAGTTTGACTAGATGATGGAGATGATGATGATGATGATGATGATGATGATGATGGTGACCCTGGTTCCTCCCAAGTTTTCTTCATCCAGTTCTGAAGGTGTTTTTCCTGGCCACTGTCACCCTTTGGTTGCTCACCAGAGGTTTAATGTCTTCTTCATCTATGTTTAGTGTGGTTTTATTCATCTATACAAACACATTTGTAACTTGCCTAGTTCATACAAAGAACATTTACAAGAAAGCATCCTGCTTTACTTTAATAATATTTTAATGTCTTGTAATTTTCAACATTACTCTAAGTTCAGTTTAATTTATTCCAGTCCATTAGTCTTTAAATGTTCACAGTGTCAACATGGCAGACATTTCAAATGGTATTTCCCTAAAATAGAATTATGAGGTTTGGATAGAACATCAAAAAATGTCCTCATTCCCCAGTTTCCCCTACCCATAACCCCTTACCCCTCACCCCACTTCATAAAACTACCCTCTTCATGTGTATGAGTCAGATGGCATGAATTAAAAAAAGGACATAAATGACGTTTTCATGTTCTGGTTTCTGCAGCTATTTCGAGGGAGGCCTCTATATCGCTGCTTACTGAAAGGAGGCCAGTCTCTTGGGAAAGCTGCCTGCGGTCAGTTCAGCCAGCCTGGTTGTCTTGCTTTGCTCGCCAGGTTTCTGGGGCTGTCCTGGAGCCAGGCAAGCAAAGCAATCTCAGTCAGCAATAGAGATGCTTATTTTAGGCAAGCAGTCACTTTACTTTACAATGTCTACAATGACAGGAAAAGTAACAGTGGTGTAGCTCTTTACCAAACAAGCATTAGGGTCAAGATAACTGGAGTCACAGACATTGTAATTGCAGGGAGAGATTAAAAAAGTTCCCAAAGTGAAAGAAAGGGCTGGACTACCTAAAACGAATCAATCTGGTGAAACTGGAAAGAACTTATTAATCACTAAGCTGGTTTTGTTTCACCTGAGAAAGTATTATAATTTAAGTAACTATTGACTAGATGTGTTTCACTTGTTGCCCAACTGTTGAAATATAATTATTTATTTATTTATTTATTTTAACAGCATATTATGTTGTATTGACAGCTTTGAATATACACTCATTCTTGTTTGTTTGCTTGTTTACTATGCAGGAAATGACTAAAGTCACTGTGACTGTTTCAGTCAAAGAAAATGATAAAATATCTGCCCTTCTATGTTACTTGAAATGTGTTAAACTGTAGACTCCACTAAATCATCCAGAGTTCGAAGCATCCAAAAATATTTTTTCTAAAAAAAAAGTTTGTAAAGGAGAAGTCTAAATTTTGAATCAATAAACAATTTCTAGAACTATTTAGTCTCTATTATTCAACATTTTTAGATTTCCTTATAAGCAAATGTGCTTATTTAATGTTGACTTTATGATTCAACCTTTGAATTTTTTTGGCCCTTTAAAAACAGCAAAATTCAATTTCAATTTAAAATGAAATTGTAAGTCAATTCATAATTGGCATCCATGTCCACTCATCTGGAAAAATCTCTGCTTGTTTTACAGACTTATGTGTTGACATGAATTCAAATCATTTCACTTCCATTCAGATTACCACGGAAATAGAATCTGTATTCCCCCTGTGCTGGTTTGTGTTTATTCAATACCAAAGAAATGTGCACTAGTTTCCACCGACTGTAGGTCTGGTAGGAAACTAGTGCACAAATAAAGTTTAGGATATATCCAAGGATATTTTATTTTTATTTTATTTTGCATCAGTTTGAAAGCAAAAACACAAATAATATTTTTTACACCATTCTAATTATATTCAGAGTTAAATTTAAATATGCCATTCATTTATTACAGCAACAATAAATTTTAAGGGTTAATCCACACACATTGGCTTTAGCTTTAGAGGTGGATTCAGCATCTGGGGTGGAACCTGCTGCCAGTGCTTCAGTGTTGGAGTCTGCCACCAGTGTTCTAGCAATGTCGGCACACCTTCATCTTTTGTTTCTCCTGCCCTGTCTCATGTTCCCCGTGTCCAGTCTCCTGTTCTCTGCGTCCAGTCTCAGGTCATGTCATGTCTTGTGTATCTCCAGTCATGTCTCCTGTCTTTTGTTCCTATTCAGTCCCTGTCAAATCTATTGTCTCCTGTTTGTGTTTAGTCCCGTCTGTCCTGTCTGTTCCTGTTCCGTTTCCAATCTCTCTTCTTCGCCAGCTCCGGGGAGTGTTGGTATATGTGCCCAGGAGTTGCATGTTGGGGAGGGGCCTACTGTTATGCATCAGCTGTTGTTGTCTTTTCCTCATTTGCTTCTGAGTCTTGTTTTGGTCCTGTCTTTGCTCCGCCCATTGTCCTCTGTGTCTTATTTGTAACCCATTCCAGGTGTGTGTAATATTGTGCTTGTATTTAAGACCTTGTTTAAGTCTGTCTTTGTCCTTTTGTGTGTTTGGTTGTTAGTTTGTTTGACTCGTTCAATGTGAGTGGTATCCTTCTTTTGTCAGGTTTCAAGAGATCAGGTCCGTTTGTATGTTGCTTAAAAGTTCATATCGGTGTGTTTGTGTTTGTATTCACAGTTTGTTTTCTTTATTATTAAAACTAATGCTATGCCTTTAAAGCCTTTACCATCTGAAAGCCTGCACCATCTAATGTTGCATAATTTATTAATGAAAGAATGTTTTATAAAACTCTTATTTGATCAGGAATACCAAAGGCATTTTTTAAACAAATTAACAAAATTTTGTTTAACCCTTTATACTTTCAATTGCCTTCAAAATTTCACATATATTTTAATGAAATATGAAAGACTTGGCTTTAAAAGGCAATTGTTATTAAGCATCCTGACTAAACTGACTGAAGTGTTACATAAACGCAGCTCAAATCTTGTTTGAGGCTGTGTGAGTGGACTGTGTGACTCACTCAAAAGTATGGAATCAAATGCTGGAGGTCCAGAGGAGACAAAGCCTATCTGAACTTAAACAGAACTTGATACACAACCGAAAGACTCATTGAGGTGAGTAGAGTAGTCTAAACACATCCAACGCAAGTAAAGGTAATGCTACTTCTGTGATATAATGACTCATTTTTTTTCTCAAAATCTCAGTATCTTGTATCTGTTAACAAAAATAATAGGGGAAAACTTTCAATGCTACATACACTATATGGACTGAAAATTCAGTACATTAAAAAAAAGTTTATGTTGAATTTGTTGAAACTGCCATTAAGTACAGTTCAGGGAAGGCCTTCTACTAGATTTTGAAGCAGTGCCATCAGGATATGAGAAATGAAAAGACTACATCTGCTCTAATGGTGAGATTGTTTATATGAATGCAAACTAAAAAAAATAAATCAAAGTAAATTAACATTTTAAAATAACACTTAATTTACATATCATTGTTTTCACACAAAACCCTTATTTTCACTTTACACCATACTTGTAATCTGGAAAATGTTCTGTGTTAAAATAATAATGACAAATTGAGAAATATAAATATGCAAAATGGCTTGGACATAAATCTTTTTACACTGATTTCAATTAAACGTTAAATGTTTTTTCCTTCTGTAAAGTTGCCATTTTGAAGATAGAATGTTTTTGCCTGATGGCAGCGCATTTCTAGACTCCATGTTGTACTGGGCACACACAGTTTACAGGCACTCAGCTGTACCCCTCTGCATGCCTAATACTATCACTAGTCATTATTATTATTATTATTATTATTATTATTATTATTATTATTATTATTATTATTATTGTTATTATTATTTTCTATGGTTAGTATTATTCTATTAGTAATATTCCTGTCACACATAAATATATTTCATTTGTAGCAAAAACAGGCCTTGAAAATGAGTACATTACTATTATATTGGCTATACCATGAAGCTCATATTCCAAGCTTGTGTCATCAATGCCCCCATTTACTATCCAGGCATGAATAAAGCCTACTCTAACATAACTGATGCCTCTGCTAGTTTAAATAATGCCTTTGCTTTAGTTGCTAATACTTTTATTCTGCTCAGTACAGCTAAACAACACAATCACAGTTATAAAATAGAAATAAAATCTAGAGAGTAAGTAATTTGTGTTTGAAGAGAACAATTTTGGTGCGAGTCAGTTGGGTACTTTGGAAGTCACGGCTGAAATAATCTTGAGGACTCATCATATTTGTTATACTACCAGGTCATATTGCCCCAGATAGAGAACAACAGATGATGCGGTATGTATATCTATGCTTATGAGCTATGATTACCTTGTCTGTGGCTGATTTTCTTCTTAGTATTTACTAATGTCCATTACTCCAAAATAAATGAAAGCCTTCAGTGCTCAAGCTTTTGGACAGATGCTGTCTGGAGTGACTTTGCATAGCATATCCTGTAGTTGTACTCAGCATTCCAGAATATAACTGACTAAATATATTGCCTCTACCCACCATCACACTCCCTTACCAGTCGAAAGTGTAACCAATCATAGGGGCCAAGATTGGCTAAACAAAATTAACACCTGCCTCGGTTCCCCAAAACTGGACGGGTTTGAATAAAAATCAAGGGCTGAATTAAGTTGCCAACCCAGCCCTGGTTTTGACAATCAGATGAATGGGACAACATTGAATCTGGTCCATATCAAAGGCTAGTTGAAATGTATTTGTGGGTGGAACCTGGATAGTGCAGTGACAGTGAATGTCACTGTTTTTTCATCATGAACGTTTTCTGTTCAGAAGGATATTAGATTTGACGATTCAGGTTTAATCTAAGCTGGTTTTCTTATCATTAAAAATGGAGCAAGCACATCCGAGTCGAGTTCTGACCATATACTCGACTGTGGCAGCCCTGCTGAACATACCAGGGCTTCATTAGTAATGCTATAAGGCTTAGCTTGCTGTGGCACCCTGTGGTCTCCTTACTTCTCCTCATCTACTGCAAAGCTTTGTGGCCCTGTAGGCATGTGTGTGACAGGTAACCTAAATCCACAAGCCTTAGGAATTGTAATCATGGTTTGTAACTGTGATTGCAACTCTAAATTCTCTCCTGGCGGTATATATCATGTATAGATTTTTGCTGGCACTGGTTATGGCAATGCCTTAAATTGTGCATTCAATTAAACCACTGAAGGTTAAAGACATTGATATACACACAACCAGCACAGTGAGTGAAACCTTTAACTGCTTTAAGTAAATGCTCTTTCTCACTCTATGACAAGTACAATTATTTTTAAGGGCTTTTATTGCTTACATAAAAGGAACAAATAAACTATACAATGTATGTGTGTGTGGAAAATGTCATATTGATGCTCTCAAAACTGTATTTTTTATTGTATGCATCCAATAATTTATACCATTCAAGAACACTGACTGCTCTTTAGATTGTGAAAAAATGTTTATGATCACATTTTATTGCATTTTCCATCAAATGGGTAAGGAATCAGGATGGTAACATACAGTGTAAAATGTACAAGCTGGACAAACATTTGCAAATTAAAGAAAATTCTGAATTAAAGAAAACAGAAAGACAAAATCCTTATTTAATAGACATAAAATTGCAATTCTGAGCTCAAGTGATTTGAGTATCTCCTGCAGTGGACCATGAATTTGCCAATTTAAGAAATTAACAAATAATGTGCATAAATTAGTTGAGGAATTACAGATATCACAGTTGTAGTTGGAAATAAGCTTAATTTAGTACCATCTGTAAGAAGTTCTGTATATTGTTTTATTGTAATATCTCATAACATTCCTACATACACAACTAAAGTGTACTCCAAGAAATGCATAACATTTGCACAGTGATATGAAGAAGTTGTGCATTTTATACAATTGACAAGGAGCTCCCATCCATTGCTGACACTGTTTTGCCACATACACACAACCAGATTTCCAGGTACTTGACACAGAATTGACAATACAACAGCACCACATCAACCTGAATTAATACTACTTTTCATCATTTTGGTGCTTATGACAAATGGATGTCAATTTATGCAGAAACTCAAGAATGTCATATTTTACTGTTATTGTGGTTAGAGTTAGAGCAAAGCTTAGGGTTTAGTTAAGTTTAGGCTGTGGTTACGATTAGGGTAAAGGTTGATTTTAAGTTTTAGGGTTAGGTTAAGTTTAGGTTGTGGTTAAGATTAGGGATTTGGTTTGGTAGAGTTTAGATTATGGGTAAATTTAGGGTTAGGATTGGATTAAATTAGGTTGTGGTTAAGATTAGACATTGGGTTAGGTTACTTTTATGTTATGGCTGAGATTATGGTTAGGATTTGGTTAGGTTTACCTTATGCTACTATGGTCCCCAGGTCTAGAATGATCTGGAGCGCAAAACAATTTAATTTTTACTGTATTTGTGGTGATGGATAGAGTTATGTTTAGGGTCCAGTTAAGTTTAGGTTGTGGTTAAGATTAATGTTAGTTTCATTTTAGGTATTGCCATTATAGTCCAGAGCTCTGAAACTCTCTTCCTAAAGCGCTCAAAAGCATTTCTTCATCTGAACATCATCAAAGAGCCTTAAAACATTTATATGTAAATAAGTAAACTCTGCACGTTATGTCCAGTTTTATTACTTTTTTGTTTGAATACTATATTCTCAATTTTATATAAAAATATTTTAATATTATATTAAGCTTTATTAACTCATTGGGTTTTTTTTTTAATTTTGCTAGCTAATCCAAGGATTGATTAAGAGCTTAGAGGTTAATATGACTTGCAAGGTTAAATTCAGTTATGGCTGTTTTCAGTGGGTGAAAGCAGTAACTTTGTTGCTCTTCTTCACTTAGGCTGCTGGAAATTACTTGAGGTCTTGAATGATTGAAAATTTGAACAGCTTATAGGTTGGTATTACTTTGAAGTGGGCCAGTTACAGCTGCGTTCAAATGGGTGAGAGCAGTGATTTATGATTCTTCCCCACTTAGGGTGCAAGTGGCTAAGGTTTATTGAAATGTTATCCTAAGATTTATCAACTGTTTATCATATAGTCATAAAAGGTATCACAATGGTTGATTTGCAGTGTAAAGACCGTGTTCTTCCTCAATTGGAAATGGCAAATTAGTTTATTTTATTTGTAAAAATCTTTTCTTAATTTATTAAAAATGTTTTATAATATTATTCTTCTGTAAAGCCATTGGATGAATTGCCATTGTCTATGAAAGATTACTTAAATTTGATTATGATTTGGGTTAGGATTCAGTTAAGTTTATTTTATGATTAGGGTTAAGGAAAAGTTAAGTTTAGGTGGAGGTGTGGGTGTGGGTCCAGGTAATACAATTATGCTTATCTGTTTAAAACATTCTCTCAAACTCAAGTTATTTCTGGTTGTCTGGGTTGCATCTGTAAGTCTGCAAGTCTGTTTGAGGGTCAAACTACTACACACTGTACAACTCCTGAAATGCCCTTTCAGTCATACATGTACAAATTCCTTTGGAGACCAGACTGTTTACCAGCTGTGGGTAAACTGATCCAAACTTTTTAGAAGTCTGGCCTAGATTGGTCCAAATAGTGTCTGCATTCATAGCAGGGTCAATGGAAGAAAGCACTCAGATGCAGTGTTCAGTTTATAAATCGAATCATCTACCAGGATGATATACAGCAATACCCCTGGTCAAAAAAGTTAATGAGAATATTTAAGTGAGTAGAGCATGAGTTTATCATCGTTTTGTGTTGTTTCTAATCATTGGTTTCTGCATGGATTCTGGGTGGATATTTTATGAAAAGAGCACCTTTTCCATACATTTGTACTTGTATTTTAGCCAGTCCAATGGGGAACATTTCATTGGTAGAGCGGAAATAGATTCATCAAATCATTTGCAAAAAAAAAACAAAAAAAAAAACTGAAGATGAAAAACGTGTGGCTTCTAAAGCAGACCTCAATCCATCCAATGGATGACCTTAGGAGGCGGAAGCTGCAGATTTTGAAATAGCTCTCAGAGTCTTCTGATGTAAACATCATTAAAATTTGTGAATAGACCTCAAAAGAGAAAGGCACACAGGGTGGCCCAAGTATCTCCCTTGCAGGGAAGAATTGGGTGAAAATCCCCTAAACATACTAGTGCTTCTCAGGTAATTAGAATATCATGAAAGGTTCATATTTTTCATAATTTAATCCTAAAAAGTAAACTGTCATATGCAGTGCTTCTCCACATTTTTTCACGTTACATGCACAAACATCCTAAATGAAGGAAATATAAGCCTGGAGATGAATGAATGTCTGGGACCAAGAGTCTACTTCTTTTTAAGACCTGGATGATCATTGTGTAGTATACACAGATTTATATAACTGGTGTTAAATCATAGTCGTACAAATCACTTGAAAATGAACTTGAAAGGCCTTAACATACACAGATCATAGGTAAAAGTCTTCTTCACACTCTATAAAAAAGAAAATAAAGTTTTCTATTGTATGATAATCAATCTCTTTTTCTCTCCCACTAGCAGAGTTATGTTGTGTGTCTGTTTTGCTGATGGTCAGCCTCCAGCTTTGCACACTGCAATGGGCTGCCCGACTCAGCTCTCTGCACAGCAGTGTTGCATCACAGTGAAGCCCTGTAGCATCAGATCCTGCTGGAGAAAAGAACCCTGGGGAGAAAATAACTTTGCAATACAGCCATGAGCACATTTTTATTACTGTGTGGTTTACTGTACTAAGCTTCAATGAGATTCATCAATCAGGGTGAAGCCAGTGCAGTTTAGAAAAAATTAACTCAGGTGTAGAAGGTAAACATGTGGTGAAATACCTGTGCAATAGGTTGTACAGTGTCTGTTTACATGATAACAGAACATCTTAAGATCAACATTATAAA
>CM067519.1:12287808-12300308 GCA_034509495.1 Acestrorhynchus altus
CATATGTCAACAATCGTTTTGACACCTTTACTTGGAATAAATCTTTATACGCGTGTATGCAGGTTTATATCAGTTGTCATGAAAAGCTTATATAAATAACAGCATAGTAAATGCAACCTTTTAGTAAAGTGTTACAGAGACCACAGAGAGAAATAACCATTTGTTCATGGTAAGAGTTAAATATGAGCTTTTACAGTGCTATGCTTCTCAGTTTTGATGGTGAGAGAACTGTATATGTTTTCAAAGTGCTGTTGTCCTCTGTGTGATCATAGCTCTTAATATTCTTTAGGTTGTCATGGTAATAGTGAGAGCACTTTCCAGGTTGTCAAAGTGCTATTGTTCGCTAGGTTGCCATGGTGAGTGAAGTGTGTGTATGGGTGATTGCAGTGCTATTGTTTTCTGACTTGTTAGATGCAAAACACTCCATAGACCTGGGACCACAAGGGGGTGCTATTAATTAATTGGTAAAAATGTGAGATTATTTCTATACTTAAGTGTTAGGCCAGGGGTGTCCAATCTTACCCACAAAGGGCCGGTGTAGCTGCAGGTTTTAATTCCAGATAAACTGAAGCACATCTGATTCTATTTGATTAATCAAAAACCTGCAGCCACACCAAAGCTTTTACGAATAAGACCTAACACTAGTATAAAAAGAATCTCTGTAGTGATTTTTGCTATAATGCACTACAGTGCCACAGTTTCTGTAGTAGTTGTTGGGAGTGGAAGTGAGTTGTACCCAGCTCAGTCTTTGTCAGTCAGGTGTGTTTAATATGTGTAACATCACCATTGTGGTGACCCACCAGTGAGCTGTGCAGTGAAAGTAATAGAAACAAACTTGCTTTTGTAAATATATATGATATTTTAAGCAGTAAAACTGGAATAGTTGAAGCAAAAGAGGAGATATGATGAAGAGACAAACTCAGCAAGGATGCCAGAGACTGATCTTTGGATAAATGACCATCCATTTACAGCACTGATCCATATGACCCAACTGCAGAAATCTGGAATGTTGTCATTGCTGCCTCCAAACTTTATTGGGATATTGTCAACAATTCTATTTGCAGCAGGATATACATGTAGACCATTCTGAAACTATGCTATAATGCCCACAGATAATAAGGATTTGTGTACAAAAGGATCATTAAAAGCTGACTGTAAGCAATCAGACCTGTGTTTATAATGTATCAGCCTTCACATTGTACTCCAGTTAAAACAAGATATTACAAGTAGATTACAAATGTAGCAATGATGGCAATAATCCCAAAAAAATAATCCTAAACTGATCCAGAAACATAAAGCTACCTAGATAAGAAAACAATAGCACATCACTGTCCTAACACAAACTAATAATCATGAAGTCAAACATGACGTTCACTGCATGACATTTTACAGCCTTTTCTGTCTTTAAAATGTCATAGCTGACTAGTTTATAAGATAGAAAACCAGCACAACACACAAGATGATTGTATCATTCCATCTTTAATGCTTACCATGTGTCTCATATGTAGCCCTGCCTGTATGTCATCATCCCCGGGTGTTTCCAGTCTGTGTCAGTGTATTTAAAGTCAACTGTCTCAGTTTGTCTTTATCAGTTTTTGTTTCATGTCAAGTTTGCTATAAGTTCATCTTATTGTCTTATATTGTGGTTTCATGCTTTCATTAACACTACCCTGTGAATATGACTGTCTTCTTGCCTTCTCTGCAGCAGTCTAACAAAGTATAAAAGGAAACGAACACAATTCAAACAAAGACAATTCAATCTGATTACATTACCGCCTTCCCACTGGATGCATCCAACATGGCTGACCTAAAAAAAAATCCATTGCGCCTACGTCTCCTGTCAGTGGCAGATTGCTGGGAAGAAATTATGAGTCGCTGCAAAAAGAACTAACCCATTTTGCATTACCTAACATGAATGCTACTACATTAAAATTAATGATTATGAAGAAACATGTTTGTAAAATTTTGTTTAATTACACCTAACATTTATTCTGACTTTGGAGCATTATCATTCTTTAACATTTGCACAGCAGATGTTTTTCTAGCAAGCAGTGTGTTTCTCAAAATAGTTCACACAAACAGCAACACACAATATACTAGGAAAAGCCTGTTACCTGCTCAGAACATTTGGTTCATGTGCCAAAAGCAAGCATTTATATCAAGAGACATGTCAGTGGCATCAGAATGACAAATATGTGTCACTGATTACAAACAAAATGCTTAGTCATTTGATTGATCATGCAGTGCCTAATCTCACGCAGTGTTGTGTAAATTAAGAATTTTAACAGGTGTATTTAGTAGGTATTTTCAAAATATACAAAAACTTAGGGGATGGATAACACGTTATTATAAATCCCTGGCACATAACTCAAACCAGTCAGCTGGTTAAAATATCCCAGTCTGTGTTAAGTCCATTTCTTACCCTATACTGGTTTGGTAAATAACCAGGCTGAATTATTTTTAACCCTAAATATTTTTGAGTGTTGCATATAGTGCTTTACATCAATGATACTGCATGTACTTGTTGTAGTAAGAGTACTGTTTATGTTGTCATGGTGTTTTTTACAGTGTGTTGTCATGGAGAGAGCACTGCATGATTTATCTTGGTACAGTTGTTCTGTGGGTTCCCTGGATGCCATGCCTGCCATGTTCTTTTTTCTGGTTTGTAACATTGAAAGGACTGTAAGTACTGGAAAGCTGGAATAAAAACAAAGAGAGAACAGATGACATTGCCATGATAAGGGTGTTGTCAGGGTTGTCATAGTGCCATTTGTCTTACGGTTGTCATGGTGAGAGCACTATATGGGCTCTCTTTAAAGAATGGAGTGTGAAGTACAGATGGTATTCCACACTGTTTTTGAGACATGCCACAGAGCAACCCTCATCATCTTCACCCTCCTCCCAGTGTGTGTGCATGATAAAGCCAAACGAAAAGCAGGTCACACACCCACACATACAGTCCACATACTATAGCCATGTGGAACAAGTAGCTGTGCATACTTGAGACAAACAGGCCACAATATAATGATGCATTCATGAATATGAGGAAACATGAGGGTTGCTTAAATGGACTGTAGCCACAGAATTACTCTAAACCAGCTTCATAAACCAGCTTCAATATGAAGAGCGAACACAGATAAGTGTGTTTTATCACACTACAAGTACAGAGACAGCTAGGGAGAGCAAAAGGGAGAACAACAACAGGCTGGAATGTGTGCCACTCTTTATCATTCTTCTCCCTTTGGCTCTAAGTGAAGACTCTGGTCATTCAAAAGCATCCTGATTAGAACTATGACTTGTGGTTCCCAGAGTGTTCCCAGTGTGTTCTCTACATTTAAAATATCTCTCTTTCGTTCTTTCTCTCTCTTGGTGGCACATATGTACACACAAAAGCACACCACCCATTTGTGCCTAATCACCTCATACTGTGATGGAACTTGTGATAGAGCAAGAGACGACACTGTTTTGAAATTTTCTCCCTGAAGATGTTGATGATGACGAAGATGAAGATGACAATCTGTGTATGTGGGCCACTCAGAGAACTCCCTAAAGGAACTAATTAAACTTCTTGCATCACCGCAGACCAAAAAATAACTAACCCCAGCGGCACCTAAGGCCTCCACAGAAAATTTGGTATCACCCTCCCCTCACCCCCCTTTCTGGGAAAGGCTTCAGATGCCACTGTGTCCAAGGCAGTGATTAGGTCAAACAGAGCCATGGAATCCAGTTATGCATTGAATGTGATGTGTTTAATCTGGATTTTCAGTGCTCTAAAAGCACACTACCACTACCTGAACACATCAGTGGTTGAAAGGTTTATAGGGGGTGGGTGCAAGTAATGCCTTCCTTAATTGTTGTGAGACTCTATTATTTTTTACAGTGAGAAAATGGCTCATCTAGGTATCATTCTGTATTTCATTCCACAATACAAAATAGACATGGTAGGTGAATTGGCAATGCAAAACTCCCCCTAGGTAAAATTGTTAGTGTGGGTGGTACCCTGAAATGAACGGACCTCTATTCCAGGGGATATTCCAGCCTGTACCTGATGATTCAGAGAAGGCTTTGGACCTACTGCAACTCTGACTAGGCAGAATTGAAGAAAAATATAAATTAACGAATGAGAAAATTACAGAAACTGATGGCAGAAGTGATACTTGTCACAGATTGCTCAGTCTGCTGCTGACAAAATGTCAGTCTTTCTCCACTGTTTATTTCATAACATCGTGTTGATACGGCATGTCAATTTCTGAACATGTACACAACCTACTCTTTAAGGATCACACCCAGATGGAATGGTGTAACAATATATATATATTTTAATATTTTAATGGGAGTTTTAATGAAACAGCTCTCATATTGGAACTTATATCTAATTCATCCATATATTCCATTTCTGCCATAGCATTGCAACACCCCTCTGAGAAATAATGTGAATTCCTTCAAAGCTCTAGGATCTTCTGGTTTAATGACTGGCCATGACAACACATGATCTATATAAGCACATGATATTTTATACTCATTACCAAAGTGCTCCTTAAGTAATCTCTTTGCCTTGACATAACCTGTACTCGGGGACAGGTGTTGGCAACTTCGAATGAGGTCTTGTGCTTGACCCTTGGTGTACTGGAAAAGAAACTGCAATCTTTCTTTGTTGTTGTCAGTTTTACTCTCAATCATTTGTTCAAATTAATGGAGGTCTTGTACTGAAGAATATTGCCATCAAAAACTTGTATTTCTAGCTTTGGCAAAGAGGAAAGGAGTTGCTGCTTTGTAAGAATGCTTGTCAGATCATTCTGTTTTTGAAATATATGGTAAAGGCTATCATTTTGATTTTGATGTTGCTGGAGCAGGTTTGGTTGAGCTGTGTTTGGAGAGGTTGACTGTTCAGAGAACTGTGAATTCTGCCGATGCTGATCTTGAGTTTGAACAGTACTGCTAGTTGGACCAAACTGCATTGAGTTGAGTGGAACAGGAAATTGTACATGTATCCCTTCCCTAGGTCGAACAATTGGAGACATAATGGTGTTGAACTGCATTTCTTCCAGGTACTCATTCATTGCATTGGTTGATGGAGACCTCACATTATTATTTTCTGCCTTTTTAAGGTAATCAATTTTAGCATTTGTGGCTGCTATTTCGGATTGAAGTTCTAAAGTCTCTCTCCTTTTCCTGAGTTCTTCACTTTGTTTCTGAAGCTGCTCCTGCTGCTGCTCCTCCAATGTATGTTTTTGAACCAGTGCAACTGCTTTAGTCATTAATGCTGCTCTTTCTGCCTCAGCACAGATACGTGCAGAAGCTGCAGATGATGCGTTGCTGTTTGTGCTAGATCTTCCAGATCTGCTGGACCGTTTGCTCACAGATGATACTATTGAAACATTATCATCTGAAGTTGTATGTTTCATATGTGAAAATGTGATTTGAGCACCATTGGGGGATACAGGGTTTTCCATTGCAGATAACCATTTGGTAACAACGGACAGAAAAGCATGTACTTGTTCCAATTTTGGTTGGTACCAAATGTTCACATCCTCCATCTTACCTTCTTCACTCAACAATTGTAAATACAACTCATGGTGAGACTTAAACTCACTAAACATTTTGTTGAATTTTACCATATTTGCTTTAACTTCATCCACATGCGCAACATCCACCATCAGTGCATTGATTATGTTAATTCTACGAGTGATATGGGACATTTTACCAGCTCTGCAGGCCTTTAACCTTGCTATTTCATTCAAATCCTTGCAAACCGTATCTGTGGATACTTCTGAGTCAGAGGCAGCCATTCTGCTTCACAAAGCTTGTTTCCTTTCCAATTGTTCAATACTCATTTATACCCAGCAGTGCACTTTAGTTTGGTTATTTTGCTTATTTGTTGTTTTCAAAGCACACAATAGAGCCTATGTTCATAGCCATAGAGTTCATGATCCACAGCACTACTTCAATGTTGATGAATCCATTTGTTTCTTCTAAAAGTCCACTTTAAATATCCACATAATGAACTTACTAGTGTAGCACTTGAAGACCTTCAGGATCTTGATTGGAGAGTCCTACTTGCTCGCCATTCGTATTCATGATTCCTGATGCCAAAGATGTAAATACAGTTGTACAACCCCAGTTCCAATGAAGTTGGGATGTTATGTAAAACATAAACAAAAACAGAATATAATGATAATTTATAACCTTTTTTCAATTGAATACACTACAATGACAAAATATTTAAAGTTCAAATGGATAAACTTTATTGATTTTTGCAAATATTCACTTATTTTGAATTTGATGCCTTCAGCACATTCCAAAAAGGTTGGGACAGGGGCAACAAAAGACTGGGAAAATTGAGAAATGCTCAAAAAACACCTGTTTGGAACATTCCACAGGTGAACAAGTTCATTGAAAACTCTGAAAGGTTCAGTCATTCACAAGCAAGGATGGGGTGAGGTTCACGACTTTGTGAAAACTGTGTGAGCATCTAGACCAACAGTTTAAGAACAATGTCTCTCAATGCACAATTGCAAGGAATTTAAGGATTTCATCATCTACAGTCCATAATATCATCAGAAAATTCAGAGAATCTGGAGATATCTTTGCAAGTAATGGGCAAGACGAAAACCACATTGAATGTCTGTGACCCCTCAAATGGCACTGTGTTAAAAACCAATATAATTCTGTAACTGATATTACCACATGGGGTCGGAAAACCATTGTACAAAGTGAAAGCCATATATCAACAACACCCAGAAATATCGCCAGCTTTGCTGGGCTTGAGCTCATCTGAGATGGACTGGCACAAAGTGGAAAAGTGTCCTTTGGTTTGACGAGCTCCCATTTCAAATTGTTTTTGGAAATCATGGACATCATTTCCTCCGGGCCACGGAAAAGGACCGTCTGGATTGTTTTCAGTGAAAGTTCAAAAGCCAGCATCTCTGATGGTATGGGGTGTGTTAGTGCCCATGACATGAATAACGTGCGCATCTATGAACACACCATTAATGCTGAAAAGTACATACAGGTTTTGGAGCAACATATGCTGCCATCCAAGCAGTATCTTTTTCAGGGACGTCTCTGCTTATTTCAGCAAGATAAAGCCAAGTCACATTCTGCACATGTTACAACACGGTGTCTTCGTAGTAAAAGAGTGAGGGAAGTAGACTAGCCTGTCTGTAGTCCAGATCTGTCTCCCACTGAAAATATGTGGTGCATTATGAAGCACAAAATATGACAATGGAGACCCCAGACTGTTGTACATCAAGAAAAAATGGGAAAGAATTCCACATACAAAACTTCAACAATTAGTGTCCTCAGTTCCCAAACGCTCACTGAATGTTGTTAAAAGAAAAGGAGATGTAAACACAGTGGTAAACATTCTCCTGTCCCAACTTTTTTTGGAATTGGGGTTGTAACACCAACAGGAACCACAGCCGAAATGATCACTTCAGGAGTTTGTTGCATTCTTCACTAGCTGCATCTTTTACCATTTTGTATTAGCTTTATTTAACTAAGTTATAAGAGTACAAACTCTTGAGGATTTTAAAAAGTAACTTCTTAAGAGTGGTTGGTGAATAAGGCCCATCGTTCATAGTAAATTGGTTCATTGAGTCATTAGATTGAATGGGATTTTGCAGAAGAACCTCACAACAAAAGAACACATTTGTGGGTAAAGCAAGGATAGATTTATTGCTGTTGTACTCATGAGTAATAATTCATCTATTTGCAAAATAGTGGATGTAATTTGACATGCATGTATGCAGGTTCACATGCTGTAGAAATGTGTCCAGTACACACCTCAGCCATGCATATAAATGAGCCTGAGCTGAGACTATGGCTATTCAAAAACCACTGTAGATACCATGCTGATGTATGAGCGACAGTATCACTAGAAAACCACAGTAGAAAGCCATGCTCACCAAGGTGGAAAGAACCACTATTAAACTTTCTCTAAGTTTGATTATGTAGCTGGACAGAAATAATGAGAGGTCTGCTATGTTTGAACTCCATGAGTGGCAAGACAAAACTGAAACAACTGCAGGCATCCCAAATTAAAGAAAATTCAGAGTTCTTGCAACTCTCCTTAGGAGTGGATGTCCTGTTAAGATTACTCCTAGAACACAACAGGCAATCCTGAAAGAAGTGAGAAAAGATAACAGAAAAATGCAGTGGAAGACTGCAAAAACCTCATTGTGTCCACATGTGACTGCTCTCCAAAAAGAGGGGGCCTTGTGGAAAACTACAAGCACACTGGCTGGGACCACATGGCAACTAAAACCACTAGTGATGGCTCTTCCTTAGAGATACACACTCATTCTCACATCCACATCCACACGCTCACACACTCACTCACCCAACACGCAGCTCATGTCTGCACATGGTGGAGCAGCGGGAGAGAGTTTGGTGTGTAATGGAAAAATGTCACTGAGGAGAGGAGCTCAGGAGAAACCAGCAAAACCTAATCCCCACCATCCACCATCTGCCAATCAAACACACACACACACACACACACACACACACACACACACACACACACACACACACACACACACACACACACACACACACACACACGCACACACACATACACATACACACCTCATAGGCACATGCTTCACATGTACCTATTAACAGACTCACATTAGCTTCTCACATACTACATACTACATAGTTGGACAGTGTTGCACTACTTAAATATAAAAAATTATGAAAATCGTTCCATGGTACAACGATCAGACCCGTACCTTGAAACAGTCAGCACAAAGATTAGAACGGAAATGGTGATCGACCAAGCTGGAAGTATTCCATTTAGCTTGGAAGGACAGTCTTATTGAGTACAGAAGAGCTCTCATTAGAGCTCACACAGATTATTTACCCTCGCTGATCGAAAAAAAACAAAAGCAATCCCAGAGTTCTCTTTGGGTGCCGAATTATAAAAAAAAGAAATTACAAAAATTCAGGCCGGTACACCATCTCAGACTCCATCAAATTTCACTAGCAATACCTATATGGAATTTTTCAATCATAAAATAGAATATATTATACAGAAAATTTAACCTATAATATTGAGCCCAAACAGTTTGTAATCTGGTGTGGCTGATCAAAAATAAACTTATAAAAGAAAAGTTGGAAACCTTTTACCCACTTCCACTGTCAGAATTAGAGAAAACTATTTACTCCACAAATTCTGCCACCTGCTGTCTAGTCTCAGACTCTAGACTAGTCCCATCAAACCTACTTAAAGAAGTGCTGCCAGCTACAATCAGACCTCTCTTATAATAGTAAACTCATCTCTTAGTTTAGGTTACATACCTAAAGCTTTTAAAGTAGCAGTTATTAAACCACTGATAAAGAAAGCAAATCTGGATCAGAGTGTACTGTCTAATTACAGACCTATTTCTAATTTACCTTTTATATCTAAGAGCTTAGAAAATGCTGGGGCCCCACAATTGTGCAGATACCTGCACAAGAATCACATATATGAAGAATTCCAATCTGGTTTCAGGCCTCATCATAGCACTGAGACTAAGCTCTAGTTAGGATTAAAAATGATCTTCTTCTTGCCTCTGATCAAGGCTGTGTGTCCCTGCTTGTGCTGCTAGATCTAAGTGCAGCATTTGATACAATAGATCACCTAGATCTACTATTCTCCTAGAAATATTAGAAAACATGGTTGGAATCACAGGGACATCGCTTTCATGGTTCAGATCTTACTTAACCAATCAATTTCAATTTGTAAATGGTGTATCGTCCAATCTCACTGAAACGAGATATGGATTCCACAAGGCTATTTTAGGACCATTAATGTTCACACTTTACATGCTACCCCTTGGCACAGTAATAAATAGACATGACATTAACTTCCACTGTTACGCAGATGATACTCAATTGTATATATCAGCCAAACCTGATAATTAACCAAGATTAAAGAAAATGGAGGACCACATAAAACTTTTATCACCTAGATTATTGTAATACACTATTGTCAGGTTGTTTAAGAACCTAAATAGTCTTCAGTTGGTTCAAAATGCTGCAGCCAGGGTCCAACTAAAACTAGAACATTTGACCATATTAGTCCAATCTTATCAGCACTGCACTGGCTGCCAGCTGATTATAAAATTTGTTTACTTGCACATAAAGCCCTAAATGAGCTTACTCCTGAATACATGCAACATCTAATCCACCTTTATTAGCCATCACGATCACTCAGATCACAGGGTGCTGGCTTCCTACTGGGTCCCAGACTTCAGAAGGCCTCAGCAGGGGGAAGAGTCTTTTCTCACAAAGCCACTCCAGCTCTGGAATAACCTTCCAGATAATGTTTGGGACTCAATCTCAATGAGTCTCAATCTTCAAGTCTAGGCTGAAAATTCATTTTGTTCAGTGTAGCATTTGGTTATTAATGTCTTAGCTTAGTTACAGGCTGCAGATCCAGGGGATCATGGACATAAGGATTTATGGTAAACTGGAATATTGGTGCTGCCGACTCCTTCTCACGATCACTCAGGTTTGTGATGGTGGAGTGGTTGGACGCCAATGTTTCAGGATGCTCCCATGTTTATGTTATGTTACTTTCTGGTTCTCTCCTTAGTCCTCATAGTCAGATCTGCTGGAGTCACTTGCCACACTCTGGTAATGTTTACATTCTCTATTTTCTAAAAATCTAAACATCAAACTTATTACATCTTTGTACCTTTTCCAGGTTAATGATGAACTTGATTATAAGCTAACCATGAGCTTCTCTGCCCCATCTGAAAAAGATCCCAAGCTCCCCTGCCAATACTTCGCATTGGCTTCCCAACCTCTGGCTACTGGACCTGGACTAGTTTCCCACCCTGCCATCAGCAACTATGTAGAAATTTACATATACCTAAATTATTTGCTACTGTTACTGTTATGTCCACAAGCAAACTAGCCTTACACCAGAGTATTAGCAGACACACAGGCACACACACACACACACACACACACACACACACACACACACACACACACACACACACACACACACACACACACTAGGGGATCTATTTCTTATCCTTTGTTCCTTTTGTATTTCTGTGAAGCTGCTCTGTGACAACATCAGTTGTGAAGAGCACTATACAAATAAAATACATTGATTTCCAGCACACACACACACACACACACACACACACACACACACACACACACACACACACACACACACACACTAGGGGATCTATTTCTTATCCTTTGTTCCTTTTTTTATTTCTGTGAAGCTGCTCTGTGACAACATCAGTTGTGAAGAGCACTATACAAATAAAATACATTGATTTCCAGCACACACACACACACACACACACACACACACACACACACACACACACACACACACACACACACACTCATCACTTGTCATATACACTTTTCAGTATACACAGATCAGATGCTTAGTTCTGCATGATGAATGTGCTAAGGATTTGTCTCCCTCTTCTGGAACATCACAATGCATAGACAGAACAGTATTCTCCCACCAGAGTGAGAGTCTGCTGTATCATCACATTATTCACTGTGATCTTTCTAACTGAAACAGATCTTGAAATATACTCAAACTAATGTGCAGCAGTTTTCATCATAATGGACAGTTCACTGATTGTAGATTTTTCTTGTTGAAAGTGTTTTGTAATGTTCAAATGTCTGTTCAGACGAACAGTTCAAATATGATTCAACAGAGCACATTTTCTGCTGCTTACAACCAATCAGCTCATAATAAAGTCATTTAGAAATTAAATTGGGTGTGATAGATCAGGAACATTGGTACATATGGGGTCAGGGGTTGTCATGGACCAGAATTGGGAACCACTGGTACATAATAATACAGCAATACTATGTTAAAAATAGCTAATAAATATATATATATATAGATTATATAGACAAACATACTAGGACACCTGGTCATTCAGCTTATCCTGCTTTTGTTGGAGTAACTGTCTCTACTAATCTTTCAGTGAGAGGACCCTTTCAGATGTAGGATGGTCACCACCTGACCAAAAATATTGGATGGAGCAGTCAATCGAGAGAACAGTTTCTCTGTTCCACAGCTCAATGCTGGGGGACCGTTATACCCCTTTAGCAGATGCTTGGCATTAGGGATGGTGCCAATTCTATTGGCAGTACTTCTCTACAGGGACTAGAGAAGCTGTGTGTGTGCATTTGCAACTTAGCAAAGTAGCCAAATTCATTCATTAGAAAGAGTGTCCACAACTATTTGGACATATATTTTATTTATATCATTTGCAAATTGCCTATGAACTCCTGATCTTCTCAAGGCAGACTGAAGACCTTCAGTGAGGCTGCCTTGAGGATAAATTCAAAGGCAGAGCTGCAGTGAACACATCAAATAACCCAATCACCTTCGGCCCCATGCACCTTGATTCAATAAACAGAGTCTGCCACGACTGCAGGCTTTAAGTGAAATGGCAGCATCTGCTGTCACAGTCTGCAGTGGTATCACACACGTACACACACACACACACACACACACACACACA